>WBMZ01003297.1:0-146116 GCA_013400975.1 Atrichornis clamosus
GGGGAGGGGAGGGGAGAGGGGAGTCTTGATCCAGCAGGGCTCAGTCCCAGCCGGGTCCCCAGACAGTGCAGCAATGTATAAATAAATGGTTGTTTCAAGTACCTAAAGCTGTTGGTGTGATTTATATCATTACCCTTTATCAAGTGCCGACTAAATGCCATAGCCTTTTAATACAATTTCTTGTGCTCTTGTGTCAATTTTTGGAGTGTTTTAGGGCACTGAAATTCATTATAGATATGACTACAGTGACATTTGGTTTAATTAATTTCTCTATTATGTCACAGCTTGAATGAGAAGCAATCAGATGTTATTAAAATATGAGAGCACTATGCTTATTTCATAGTTTGGAAGAATCTTCAATTTGCTTATGGAACTACCTTGGAAGTTGATATGCAAAAACACCCACTCCTGAAGGGTGTTTGGGGCTTTTTATTTTATTTTTCTTATGGCAGAATATGGTGTTGATAAAGTCCTGGTGGTGGTAGGGCCTCCTTGTTCTTGCTTTGACCAGGTACAGTGGGATTCCTGTATTACAACGGGGATTTTTTGGGATTGCTGCTAAAAAATATATTGATTACAATTATCAAAGGGGAAAATTAAGTTCAGCTTTTCAGATGACTTATCCCATGTCCAAGAAATCAAGGATAAATGTGACAGCAAAGCTATCTAACCCTAACGCTGGTTGAATCCCACCCCTGCAGTGGAATTCCATGTGCAGAATTCCTCTGGTCCAGTGCCCTGCCCAAGCTAGGCCAGTCCCAACAGCCACAGTGACAGGGCTATAGCTGGGACTCAGGGCTGTGGAGGCCACTGGGAAAAAGAAGCCAGAAAAAGGTTTCCCGTCGTGGCTGTTACTCCATCCTGCCAGTGACGGTACGTAAGGAGCGTCTCGTTCTTGTCATTCTTCACAATGTGGTTTAGTGGGAATGATTTTGGCCCCTTCAGGACAAGAAAGACATTGATGAGCTGGAGCATGTCCAGACCAGGGCAGCAAAGCTGGTGAAGGGGTGGGAGGAGGTTGTTTCCAAGTGGGTGTCAGGATTTTCTCCCAGGTAACAAGCGACAGGACAAGAGGAAATTGCCTTCTTGGAAAGAAGAAAAAATCTGGAAAAATTTCTTCATGGAAAAGGTTGTCAAGAAGTGAAACAGGCTGCCCAGGGAAGTGGTTTAATCGCCATCCCTGGAAGTGTTCAAAAAAAACATGGATGTGGCACTTGAGGACATGATTTAATGATGAACTGGGCAGTGGCGCTGGGTGGAGATTTGGACTTGATGATCTTAGAGGTCTTTTCCAACCTCAACAATTCCATGATTCAGTGATGGTATTTGGTCAACAGCTGGACTTGATGATCTCGGAGGTCCTTTCCAACCTTAATGTTTCTCTGATAAAGCACATCTGCAGCAGTGAGGACAGGTGAGTTTGGCCACTGTGATATCTGACGAAACAACACCAAGGAACTCCTGGTGAAACCTTGACCTTTTCCTAGTCCAGACTGGTCAGAATCCAGATGCAGGTGCCTGAAGAGATGTTAAAAGGTAGATTGCAGCCCCTTACTCATCAGCATCAACCTCTAGCTGACATCTGGAGTGCTGAGGCATTATCTAAAAATACATCTGAGTAGCTGTGCAACAAAATCAGGCTTCTCGCCAGACACCGTGGTGGTCATTGTGGTCTTTCAGGGCAGGGGCTGGGCTCACTTTTTAGGCAATATGCAAGAATTTAGTCTTCTGGAAATGGGAAACCTACCTTCAGTCCTTTCTGTCCCTGAAAAATCTGTAACCTACAGGTTGGACCCTGGAGAGGGATTGAACAACCTCGGCGTGCAAAATAAATAAATAGAAATCAAAATGCACCGAGTCAGAGACCTGAGGCTTGTAGACACACCCGTGCATGGTAATCCCTGAAAAGCCAACTCTCAGGGGACACTGAGGTGCCACTGCCACTGTCTGGTTTGCATTTTTCCAAGTGACTTTTTAGCACAGCAGTCAAAAACCCCCAATATCTCCCATTCCTTGCCACAAGTTGGCATATTCCTGTTCCTCAGGGATTTATTTAACAGTAAAAATTAGCAGGTAGGTTCAAGGAGAAAAGCTTTAGCTCATGCTGATAAATGACACTGCTTGGATGGGAAGTAATTAAGACCTTGATGATAAGTTTAGCTCAGGAGACTGAGGAAACAGAAATAACACCCAGTATTTGCAGTCATTAGGCACTGGAGTATTTTGCCAATTAAAATCCTACAGTGAAGGGAATGCATGAAGCACTTGCAAGGTGATGACTCACACAAACCTGCTAATGGAGAATTTTTCATGCCTTCACAACTAGATTTCTTCTCACCTGATCCCCGCGTAATAACACCAGATTCGGTCTACGCTGAATTTAAATAACCTGGGGAGATAAAGAATCCATACTCCTCTAAAAATACACCAGAACAACAAGTTCAATTGCCGGTGTTAACTTACAAAATCCCAAAAGCTAAATGATGTTGATGAATATTTTCAGGTGCTGCCTGGGTAGTTTTTGGTGTGGTTCAGACCATGCTGTCAAACTTACATAATAGAATGGGCCAGTCTGATACTACTGCTAACATAATATCTTTTTTTTTTTTAAGGGAAAAATAATAAAGGAAAAGAAGTGAAGAAAAAAAGTATNCGCGTAATAACACCAGATTCGGTCTACGCTGAATTTAAATAACCTGGGGAGATAAAGAATCCATACTCCTCTAAAAATACACCAGAACAACAAGTTCAATTGCCGGTGTTAACTTACAAAATCCCAAAAGCTAAATGATGTTGATGAATATTTTCAGGTGCTGCCTGGGTAGTTTTTGGTGTGGTTCAGACCATGCTGTCAAACTTACATAATAGAATGGGCCAGTCTGATACTACTGCTAACATAATATCTTTTTTTTTTTTAAGGGAAAAATAATAAAGGAAAAGAAGTGAAGAAAAAAAGTATAATCAAATGAAAGGGGTAAAAACTAAAAAAAAAAAAAGAAGAAGGAAAAAAAAGAAAAATTTTTCTTGCAGCATAAAAGCTTTTCAATAAATTTGAAATGAGTATATGCCATATGGGGGTCATTTTACACAGCATGAGACTTGTTTTGACTCCTGATACCCAACTTAATTTCAGATGCTTTGATTATTATAAACATTTCACACAAGAAAACCTTTCTTAAGTCTTAAGACTACCTATTCCAAGTCAGTCAATATTTTAAAGACTCCTAAAAAAAAAAGAATTACCTTTATGCTTTATTTCCCGGACTGCCTAGAAGGAAATTTACATGGAGTTCCTAAGCAGTAATGTAAAAGTTAGAAAGAAAAGTGCAGTAACTTGTATTTTAAACCATTATTTCAAAAACAGGCCTTTCTCTTTTTTTTTCCCAGGTTTACCCCACCTTCCTAAAAGCAGATTAATTGGCTGTATTGCCATGAGGTTAATAGTGATATTCTTCTTAACACCTGAACGTGGCACTCAGTGCTCTGGTCCAGTGGACAAGGCAGTGATCAGTTAAAGGTTGGACTCGATGATCCCCCAGGACTTTTCCAACCAAATTGGTTCTATAATTCTGTGGTTCACTTTGTTGCACAGGCACTCACATTCTGTGCCTGTTGAAAAACCACTTGAACTTTACTGGGATAAAATTCACTTAAAAATTAAAATTCACCTGAGAACCCACTGGCATTTTGTTGGGATCTGTGCCTAGGGATCTTTGCTCAGGTCTCACAAACACCTGGGTGGTGGCCCCGTGTGTGCAGTCCCACTCCTGCATGATTCACTGTTATCATCTTAAAATGTGCACAAATCACTCCCTAAACGTAATAAATATGTGGAAAGGACTGTGTTACGTGGCCATTTCTGCAATTGCAGGAAGAGTTTCTGTACAAGTCTCTTTTCTGCATCCACTGATCAAGACAATCAGCTGCCCGCTGACCTTTTCTTCATTATTATCTGCTGCCATTACAGTGGCTGGTCACCACTGAAGCCCAAAACACTAAAAGTTTAAGTGTTCCACCACTTGTTGCCATAAACATCCATAGAAAATGTAAAGGTTGTGTTTTATCCCATTTAGCAATTAAGGAAAATGAGCATAACATTTTGCACTGTGCTGCTTTGGTTTAGGGAATTCACCAACTCACCTCTGCTTATTTTAAAGAAGGACATAAAAAGCTGGCACTCTGCTTTTATCTTCAGCTTTAAAATGTAGAGAGATAAAACAGCAAAAGAAAATCCCTAAATATATTATAATCAAGAGATAATCCAAAAGGCTTCATTTAAACAGATTTTTAAGATGCTGCAGCAATCTAAAGGTTATATAAACTTCAGGTAAGCTTCTTAATATAGGTGTTTAAGCATTATGGAGGTTTGATTTTTAACTTAGTGTTGTACAAAAAAGGCCCTTAGCCTAGCAAATATATGAGTTAAATTTAAATGCTAAACAGAGATTATTGGTTATTAAAGCCACCATAAAGTACAGATATCTTGGTAGCTAACATGAGTCACCCAAACTTAAGACTTTGGGCAGAGATTTCTTTCAAAATGTCCATATTTCTGAGGGAAAAAAATTAATTAAGAATAGATTAGCATGTTCCCAGAATGAAAATGCATTCAGATAATGTACAGTGCCATAAAGAGAAGGATATTACTCATTCTTTTCTACAGGGTTTAATCTTTCCTTATTAAAATAAAATTTAAAAAAAATCAGCAGACCTTAGCCTCTCTGTTATCCACCACAACATAAAGCCTTTGTGAATAATTTGGTTTAAATAAACACCCAGCAATATATTGGAAATGGAGATGTTTCTTTCTGATTCCAGAAGCAAGAGCTTACAGGAACCTGTTAGTGCCCTGGTCAAGAAGATTAAACTTTAAACTTTTAAGATATTAATCGACAACAGGTTTTTTGTTTCTCATTGGTGAACAGTTCTTTAGAGAGGTTCTGAGAGCTCACAATACAACCAGTGCATGTCTTAGAAAGGATGTTTTGGAAGAATAGAGGAAGCCAAACCAAACAACTTTCAAGAGAAAAGCAGAGTATTTGAGGAGACGTGAGCTAACAGGGTCACTGCTCTGCACAGCAGGAGCACGAGGGATTTACTCTGGTCACAGACCCTCCAGGAGAAAATTGGTGCAAATATGGAGGAGATTTACACCGGGTTTGCTCCTAACAACCACCCACTTGCCAGTCCCAGTCCTGCAAGAATAGACAGGCAAAGAGGAGCATCAGGAGCCGAGGATTAACATTGGCCTTGCTGTGTCATGAATCTTCCCAGTGGAGTTTTCCTCTTTGATCTTAAACTTCATTCTCAGAGGGAATTAATTATCTATGATCATTGCCAAATGAAAGCACTTGGAGCTGTTGTCACTGAAAATGTATCTATTAATGTTTATGGACATTCCCAAGAAGCTTCCAGTTTCTACAGCAATTGAAAAGTAGGGAAAATAATAATTTTTAACAAACAGAATCTTTAAATCTGCTCTTGTTTTCTTTCAACCAAGAATGTTCATTCCATGGTGATTTGTGTCATTTACAAGACCATCTACTTATACAAAAATCAGATTTTACTCCTGTAGTTTTGTGCTGCTAAAAGTGTTCTTTGTCCTTTTGCAGCTCTTTCTGCAGAAATCCTGTCTTGCACAAGGCAGGTAAATAATATATTTAATTATCTTTGTGATGCCAAGTGCAGCACGAAGTTGGTGTGGGGTAGCATTCAGAGATATCAAAACAGCTCCCTGGAACAGATTTCTTTGAGATTTTACATTACATGTCTTCTCTCAAAATGTCATTTGGCTTTATGAGAATCCTGGATTGTAACTTTTCAGAGTAATGAATAAAAGACATGACTCATGGTTACTTTTTCTTCCTTTTTTTTTTGGAAGAGGGGGGTGAGTGGGCTCTTAATGCAGTTACTTGAAATATGATGTGTTTGTGAGAACTTTATTTAATCCAACAGGGATCAGGGCAGTAAATCAATGCTAATCAGGTAATACACCCAGGGGAAATTGGAGCCATTGCCACATTTATTTGTTACTTTTATGAGCTCATCCAGTTAATTAATTATTATAAAACTCACAGTGTTTCAGAGTGGGACCCTCTAAGGACTTTTCTCCTGTTTACAGTGCGCCTAAAATGTTTTCCATTTCACAGCAAAGGTGCAAATGTCTTGAAGTGCTTCCAATTCCCAGTAGCTACACAAGACAATATTTCAAATAAGTATTATGAGATGAGATCGAGCCAGAGAAACAAGTTGCTATAAAGCAATTAGGCATGAATTTTTCGCCTGTTAGTTATCTTGCGATATCTGTTCTCATGCATAGTTTTTAATCAAAAAAGTGGGCCATAATTTGGTTACCAGGCTCTACAGGACCGGGACAAATTCGGGTTGAGCTTTCCTAAGGACTAGACCAGCTGCAAAGGGATCCAAAGAAATGTAAATGGATCTAAGGAGCTGTAAATCCACATCCTGCTGAGCTTATTCTGCCAAAAGAAAAAAATCTGATGGATAAAAGAAGATGAAAAACAAGTCCAGGTGTAATTCTGCCTGCATTCTGGAAAAGCCTGGACCTGGCTCAATCACCTCTGCATCACCCTTCAAAATGCTTCAAAACTGCATCCAAATAAAAGATTTCTAATCATAACTTACATAAGATTCCAGAAGATTTTAGGACTAAACAACAGCTTGAATTATATTTTCACCAGAGGCTCTGTACTGTTGTTGTATGAAGATGCTGCTCCTTCAGAGTACTTTAATTCTTCACTGAATTTTGAGGATGCACATCATGGAATCTGAACGTTGTTTCCAGTGCAATCCACAAATACACACCTTTTTTACATGTATTAATTGTGGCTAACTGCTCTGGGCTTTTCCTGTGGGAAACTGCAGCTGAGAACTTTCTACCTGGGGACAAAAGCTAAAATAAAACGCATAGACTCTTCATACAGACAGGGAAGATGAAAATATTTTATCCATTGAACTCTGAGTTATGCTGGGTAAAAAAAAAAAAGAGGTGGAAAAGAAAAGAAAGCACCAATAGATAACACAGAAGTAACTAAATTATAATCACATGGTTGGTATGTTCATCTTTGAAGGATTTGCTGACAGGTTTCTCTAGAAAACAGTTTTGAGCAGCAGAAAGCAGAGTAGTCCTGACAAGAGGTCTCTCTCTCAGAATTCTGACACAGAGAAGTTGGAGAAGTTGAGATTTGGTTAATGGGAGCCCAGATGTCCTTCTCTTCCTACCCAAACTGCTGGAAAAGTGTTGCATGAGTCCTAAGGATCTACAAGAAGTGAAAGATGAGGGCATTTCCTGCAGCGAAAAGTGGATTCAGGAGTGCCAAAGCTCCTGCCTCCATGTGCCACCACCTCCACCTCCACTTACTGAGGGAAAGACCCAAACTTGCAAAGACAGCTACTACAAACTACCTCAAACCTAAACAAAATAGTAGGCTTTTAAAAATTGTCCCAAACTTTAAACCCTATGACTTGCTATTGAGTTCATTTTCAGTCTGTCTATTATATTTTCATTTCCTTCTTCCTAGAAAGAAACAATAGCCTTCTGTGCAGGAAGAGTACACTCTGTTGCTGTCACCTGGTTTTTAACTCAGATTCCAGGATTTTCTCCTTTATTTTAGCTTTTCCGTTCTTTTTCTGGGCAAGTGAGTTCTCAATCCTAACTTTCTCAATGCATTCCTAGTACATCTTGTTTTAATTTAGTACTTGTTTGATTTTGATAAATAGTACAGGGGAAGTTGTCTAAAGTGATGTGAAGTAAGTTTTGAAAACAGTTGCAGTATTTAGAATGGTAATTGGATTGGCCAGAGATGAGTCATAAGTAATGAAATGCAAAGAATAAAAATCTGATGCTATCTTGTTTGGCTGAAACAGAGTTTTATTCCTCCAGGCCAAACAGAGTCAATGATTTTGTCTTCTACCTTCTATTTTATTTTATTTTTTGTTATGTGTTTAATATAATGGGATTATGCATCATGCTAAGAGGGAAACATGGTTGTTATGAGCTTGCTCTAAAAACATAGCTATTTTTGGTTATGATCTCAGAATTACTCTTTTTCAAGTCAAAGTCAATTCATTGCCTGTATAACATTATTACATTAATATCACCTGTAAGATTTATGGAAAGCAGCAATGAAGTAATAAATATGACCCTTCTGATATCAACCACCATTCACAAGGGATAATACAAAAACATAACTTGTTTTTACAAAGTCAGGCGCCAAAAAGAGAAGTTTCAAAACCATACTTAAGTACATGCAAGAAGAAATACAGAGGCAGACAAGAACCAGAGGAAACGGCCTCAAGCTGGGACAGGAGAGGGTTAGATGAGATATCATGAAAAAAATCTTCACCGAAAGTCAGGCATTGGAACAGGCTGTTCAGGGTAGAGGTAGAATCACCATCCCTGGGAGTGTTCAAGGCTTGTGGATGTGGCACTTGGAAAGGTGATTTAGTGGTGAACGTAGTGATGATGAGGTTACAGCTGGACTGGAGGATCTTAGAAGGCTTTTCCCACCTAAACATTCAAAAAGTCTATGAAATAAATGGAGGGAGAAGCCCCAGCTCTGTGGCACACATAAATATATGTGTCTGGGGTCCAGCTGAAGAGCGGGAAGGATGTACAGGGAAAATATATAAAAGCCTCCAGCCCTCACAGGTCTGAGCTGCCAGAAAAGGAGCTGCACCCAGCACAGAGACACCCAGGGTGCTGGGGATGTTGGTTTCCAGCCCAAAATTCACTGAACTGGATAATGTGGACTCAACACCATTCCTATCATGGCACCCAGAGGAATGGGGGCAGCAGCCCTGGAGGGGAGAAACTCTTGCTGGGTTTTCCTCCTCTGGAAATGCAACCATCCCCCTCCAAATGCAGCCACCTTTTGGGGTGTAGCAGGATATCAACTCAAGCGTATCAACAGCAAATAACTCAGAGAAGAATATGAAAACTGCATATTCAAATTGCCTCATTTATTTTTATTGTATTTTTCTTTTAACAATAAGAAACCGTTATCCCACTTACATTATATTCAAGGAAAAAACCCAATACCCTGGGTTTGATTGGGCTATCAAAGACTTATGGCACTTTAAGAACCTTGAAAATGAATATTAAATGATTGTAAGGTCAGACCTGCAGCAGTATTTAACAATGTAGATCTGTTGTAGATTTGAATGAGGTATAGAAAATAAGAATACTTAATGAATTGTCAGGTCTCATTGCCTTTGGCAGCCTCTTCCTCCTACAGTGCTCTGAGACATGACAGTGTGAGGACATAACTGAGGGTGCCACCAGGTCAATGCTGAATTATTTCCATTATGTTCTTGTCTTAAACCTTTGCCCTCTGATACATATATTACTTGTGTGAATTTTCATTACCAAATCTTGTAGATTTAAGGTCCTTACCCTTTTCTACAGCAAATTCTCCTTTGCTGTGTCAGACACACTAATTTAGCACAGGGTTTGATTGGGGTTTTCTTTCCAGAGTTTCTCAAGATGAAGCCCAAGAGATGTAATTGTGATTTATTTTTCCTTTTTTCATAGATTCATAGAATGGTTTAGGTTGGGAGGGGTCGTAAAGCCCATCTCATTCCATCCCCTGCCACAGGCAGGGACACCTTCCCCTATCCCAGGTTGCTCCAAGCCCCGCCCAACCTGGCCTTGAACACTTCCAAAGGATGTGACACTCACAGCTTCTCTGGGCAACCCGTGCCAGTTCCTCTCCACCCTCACAGTAAAGAATGTGATATTCTCTCCTTTTTATTTTTGGTAGATCACGAGAAGCAAGCAACAGAAAGGCGTAACATTTCCATCTGATAAAGGCATAACAAAAACAAAATAAGTATATTCAAGGTGGATGCAGTTACTGCTGTGGAGTTAAAATTTTACTCCACACAGGGACTATGACATGTGACAGCAGAGAATCTACACAACAGATACATGTTTCTGCCTTCAAGCCAACTAAAAGATTAAACTAGAAATAAAGGAAGATATTCTTTACCTCATGATGGAAGTGTATTTATGGAATTGAGAAACTTGAATGCAGTTTCAGCTTCACATGTGGTGTGCAGAGGCTTCTGATGCATTTTTTTTCTGATGCATTTTTTTCTGATGCTTGCAGGACAGACATTGAGTTCCAAGCTGAAACCTTTGCATTTTCATATTCCCTGTGGTGAGTCCTGTGGGAAATGAGCCTACATGACTTTATGCTTCAGGGGATTTTTGTACTTCTTGGAACACTTTAAACTCCATATTCCTGGAAAGTGAGGTTGTTATGGCAAACCACAGTGATAAGGATAGATTTATGGAGAGTACTGTACCTCCTAAATACCCTTAGAGGCCAAATTCTTCTCAGTGTGCATATCCAGCTCATGAGAACTAGCACTGGCATATAGGGGAATTCAAACAACTCTGCAGGGGTGGTCTGGTTGCATTTCCCATTGGACAACATATGCAGTAGTTTCCAGAAAACCACGGGATTAACGCACATGGACTTGCAAAACCTCAGTAGGGTGCAGTTCCTTTCCAGACGAACTGAGGGAGCATTTGACTGATAAGAATCTGCCAAGAGGGATCAATGTTTTCATTTATGTATAATCAATTGCTTCCCTCTTCCAAACATGAACATGAACACTCACATCCCCCCCCTCCTCAGAAGCAAAGCCCCCCTATCCCAGGAGCTTTGAAAACATGACAATAAATGAGACTGATTTCAGCTATTTGCAGCATTTTGGAGAGTTATTGCTTGACAACAGTGAGTTAAACCCTGCACTTCTCAAGTTTAATTCACAGCTTCTCCTGCAAGGAATAGACAAATTCATCCTGGGAAAAGAGTTTAGGAGTTGATTTGCATTAAGCGATTCTGAGCATGTTCATGTAGTTTGCCACTAACATCAATCACAGTGAAAAGATCATATATTGAAATGCCTGGAAAAGTTTCCACGTGGAAATAATTTTGCAGAGTTATTGTACAGACAGACAGTGTGAAATTTATTTGGTTTGTATCTTCCAGGAGACTGCTGTAGGCTTCATTAATCCTAACTAAAAATATCAAGATTTGAGCCTTATATCTGGACTTTTTAACCATAGGGAAAGACTTAATCTTATAGTGGAAAACCCTGCCTTGGGCAGAATTGAATCATGCCCTGGAAGTGTCCATTTCTCTCCATTGTGCAATGACAATCCAAGCTCAGACACACACAAGCCCATCACAGACACGAGGAGTGTGGTGAGATGAATCACAGCCCACAGATCAGAAAGGCGAGTTACTACAGCAGCCCTCACCTAACTTATCTCTGTACTGCTAAATCAATACTTATTTACTACTCCAGTTACTATTAATATGCTTTCTTTTAATACCAAAATATTAATGTTATTTTATAAATTATTGTATTATTATTGAAACATATTTTTGCTGCAATTTTTAATGCTAATTATTAATATTTATTAACTTAGCAAGCATTTACTACTAAAATAATAAAAAATATTTGTGTGCGAAAAGACCCTAGGTCTTGTAAGATTTTTAGCTTCTGAAAAGTCATGCTCCAGGGAAATTTATTGCTATCTATTTTACAATATTCTGAGATCATAGATTAATTATCCAATATCAGAGCTATCCACAGCAAGAGTCACAACTTTGGTAAAAGGTCCAACATAGGGGATTGAGGAATAATGAAACCAAGATTTCAACAATGCTAGGATCCATCATTCCAAAGAGGAAAACCAAGATGCATAAACTTCACAGAGATAAAGGAAAAAGAAAAAACTATTTCATCTGGTATTGCTCAGAGAAATAACATCTGGAAAATGCACACTGCTGATGTGAGGTGAAGAGCTCTGTTATGTGAATATCAACCAACATAAGGACAATTAAAAATAAACTAATAAAATAATTTGACTGTCATCAGAACACAAAGGAAACTAGTCTAGATAAAATGTCATATACTGATATACATGGTGCCATAATAGGTCACACATCATCAGTTCCAGTGTTCAAGAGTCACTGAACACATACAAAATTTTCAAGAATCAGAAACACATGTGTCGTACATGGCCATCTGCAATATTATAAACATTAACTCTCCTCGCTTTGCTGAAACAAGTTAAAACAGATTAAAGTAATTGGAAGGACATTTTTCATAAATTGAATGCTGGCACACTGAGTGTTATCAAGATAAATGCTCTGCTCAGGGTAGTTCTCTCTGTTCTGTCCACTGATTGCCTTGAGCAGAGAGAAAACATTACCAGACATCCAAGTGGTAATTGGCAGATTTATCTGGAGTGAAGAATTCACTGGAGTTCAGAGGAGAAATCAACGCCGCAGCCCTTCTACCCTCACCCTTCCCAGTCCTCCCACGAACATCCAAGTGCAGAGGAGCAGGAATCAATGCTGCCTGCCTGGGTGGGAGAAAAGTTACATCAATCCTTCATGGGGTTAAGGAAAGTTGAGGGAGTTCAGTATCTCTTGCCATCAACACCTTCAAACGTGAGATAAAGACCTTTCTTTCCAGCCAGCATCGACACTGTACCTATTTTCAGGCCCATTCTCTTGATTTGCTCAAATTATTGCTGCAATTAAGTGCAGACAAAGGAAAGCCAGCTTCAAGATTCCCATTGTATTTATATTTGACATTAAGACTGACTCATCATGGGCAAGACTAAACAAACAGAGTCATTTAAGGAAAAATCTACAGCTCACCTCATGTTTGCAAGACGTAAGGAGGTTGTTGATGCTTGGTGTTTGGTAGGTATGTTAAGCCTTATCTTGGAAAATAATAATAAAAGGGCTTGTTCCTTCTCTGTATCCAAAAGGAATTAACAAGTTTGGATTATTTCTGTGGAGGAAAAGAACAGTTGGGAGTGTCAAGCAGAAATGAAACCTTGAACTGGTACAGCCTTGGAAATCTTAGGGTGCAGATCATTTTCTGAGGAAGGTTTCAATTAGCAGACACCCATTGAGAGGAATTAAGGACATGCACTGGAGATGTAAGGTGACAAATTCATGCCACAAGCAGTAGTTTTGTCAGAGCTTTGTTTTATGCTGTCTGTCCCTTCAGCCACGCTACAAATCACTCCAGAGATTGATTTTTCTCCACCTGAAAAAAAACTTGAAGGCCTGCAAGCAGTGGGGAAAGGTCTGTGGTACAGGCACAGGAGATCTGGATGAAGAGGTCATTTTCCTTTATTTAAGGACTGCTGGAAAGAAACTTGATCATGATGTCTCTGGTTAATACAAAAACTATTCACTCTTGAAGGAAGCAAGAGTACATGTTCAGATATCCATTTTTGGACACATAAATTTGGAGGTAATTGTGAATGCACAGCATGAAATAGCTTTCAGCTCAAAGTGAACCCTACCAGTGTGTTCCTTCCACTGGCCCTACTTCCATAACTTCTCTGGTTAACAGCAAAGAAACTTGATATGGGCTTGGAAAATGCTGTGGAAGGAACCAGTTGTTCAGTTCCAGCATTCTGCCCTGAAGGCACTGAAATAATGTCAGAAATAACTGATTTCTCTGACAAAAATAAAGTAAACGCCAAAACATACCAGTAGAGCAGTGAAATGCAAATGTTGGGGATAGAAATGAACAGAAAACTAAACATTATTCACTCTAGACTATTTATGTTATAAATAGTAATTGTTAATTGTTTTAGTCAGCACCAAGAATTATTTGTTTAGTGGCTCATTATAGAGGGGTTTTTTAATCATGAGAACAGAGACACAAATATAACATGGCAGATCTGCGCTTAAAATTCTGTGTTTAGGTAAGAGTTTCCTCACTGACCCTGAAGTTATGGTTTCTAAAACTAAGAAATCTCTTTTTCCCAGTAAACTCTGTTGTTAAAAGGGGAAACTTGGATGACTGTACAAAGTTTGTACAAATAAATTATCTGTTTGTTTTGTTGGTGGAAGGACATGATCCAGACTTAGAAGCACGGTGGCCCCTTGTAAAGGAAGAACCTGGGCTCCAGGGTGTCCTTCAGACCTCTGAGCCCTCAAGTGGTGAGACCATTTGAGAAAGGCACTTTGCAGGTGGAACTTTACAATCCCTCTCTTGGAAACCTTACAGAATTCCCATCTCACGTCTCAGTGGTTTTAAGATTACCTCAGGAACATTTCTGATCCTGCAGTGAATCCTGTGAGGCATGGACACCATCGTCATTCCAGCTGTGGAGGTGTTGCTTTCTTTCACTGAGCTCTCAAGGCATTTATTCAGGTTTATGCTGAACTTCTATAACCCTGAAAAAGCTGCTGGTTGCTCTACCTACAGTGCCACTAGATTCCCAAAAACAAAAGTGGAAATCAGTGTGGGTAGGAGTGTCCATTACCTCATTAACAGAGATGAAGTTGTCTCTTCACTCTCACCTGAGTTTGAACTCACAGAGAGGTGAGGCTCAGCCCTCTAATCCTTTGCAGTGTTTATGTGTTGATTTACTCTTTGGCTTAAGTCTGGGATGAGCCTCTGGATGTTTAGATGGACAACACCACTCATTCCAACTCTCTGCCGTGGGCAGGGACACCTTCCACTAGACCAGGTTGCTCCAAGCCTCGTCCAACCTGGCCTCGAATCCAGTCCTTCCTGCTTTCTTCTGTCAGCTGCCCAACCACTGGAGCATCTCCACAGAGTTCTGAGCCCCACGTTTACCCTTCTGGAGGAGTTCCAGCAGAGAGAGCCTCTGCCCTCATCCCGTGTCCACTCCTGTCTCTCCTCACTCCACATTAATCCGGCAGCATTCCTGCTCAGTAAGGTGTAACCCAGGAGCAGGGAGCAAGATAACACAGTAGATATTGAAGACAACCCATTTTGCACTGGAAGAAAACGGAAAAGCAGTTCTTCTTCACAGACCAGCCTCAATAAGAACAGATAATTAACAGGCCTGTCTGTCAGCAAAAACCAGATAAACAACCTGTGCTACCCACGCATTTCTGTTTTTAGGCCTTCCTTGTGATCAAGGTGGAGGCATATGTTGTACAGAAGAAAGTACAGATATAAAGAGCCGCTATTACCTTTGAGGAACATATTGCCATGATTGGAACGCTACATCCAGTGAAGAATTCATATTTTAGCATTCACGGAGGTCATACAAATTATTCAAGGGGAGGAAAGCACGCCCTGCACTGAGAAGGTGTTTAGTCCAGTAGCTCAGTTGGTGGAGAGATCAAGAGGAGAAATAATTCTCTTACAGGAAATGTCAAACAACCTGTGATCGTTGACCCTGGCTGAGCCCCAGGTGTCCACTAAAGCTGCTCTGTCACTCATCTCCTCAGCTGGGCAGGGGAGGGAAAATACAAGGGAAGGCTTGTGGGTCGAGATAAGGGCAAGGAGAGATCCCTCACCAGTTACCATCATGGGCAAAACAGACCTGACTGAGGGAAATCAAATTAATTCATTACCAGTTAAATCAGCAGGGTAATGAGAAACAAAACCGCCTCTCAAAACACCTTCCCTCCACCCTGCCCTTCTTCCTGCACACAACTTCACTCCCAAATTCTCCACCTTCTCCCTTCAAAGAGCAGGGTTATAAGGAGTGGTGGCTATGGTCAGTCTATCACACATTATCTCTGCCACTCCTTCCTCAAAGGGGTGACTCCTCACACTCTTCCCCTGCTCCAGCCTGGGGTCCTGGACAGTTCTTCATGAACTTCTCCAATGGTTCCTCCCATGGGACTCACCCTTCAGGATCAGGCTGCTCCAGCACAAATCCTGCCAGCAAACATGCTCCAAAGTGGGCTTCTCTCTCCACTGGGCCACAGGTCCTCCAGGACCCTGCTCCAGCACAGGCTTCCCATGGGGCCACATCCTCCTCTCAGGCATTCCTCTGCTCCGTCCTGGGCTCCTGCATGGGCTGCAAGTGCATCTCTGCTCCCCCATGGACCTCCCTGGGCTGCAGGGGCACAGCTGCCTCTCCATGGGCTGCCCCCTGGCCTCCAGGGGAATCTCAGCTCCTGCACCTGGAGCCGTTCCTGTCCCTCCTTCTGCACTGCCCTGGGGGCTGCAAGGCTGTTCCTCTCACATGTTCCCACACCTTTCCCCAGCTACAGTTGTTGCTGCCCTGTTCTTACACGCATTATCCCAGAGTCACTGCTGGGCTCAGCCTTGGCCAGCGACAGCTCAGTCTTGGAGCCAGCTGGAATTGGCTCCACGGGCACAGGGGAAGCTTCCAGCAGCTTCTCAAAGAAGCCACCACTGTTGCCTCTCCACAACCAAAACCTGGCCATGCAAACTCAATCCACCACATAAATCCTTCACCATGTTCATTTGGGATCTTCAAGCTGAGATTGAAATAGAAGAAAAGGTCACTTTGATAATTGTTTCACGTTGTGTTTGTGACACTTCCAGAATACATCTCAGTTTAAGCCTAGCATTGCCTAATCAATATTGAATCAAAGACTGAATAATTACTTCAATACGCATTTTTAAATTAACCTAAGCTACCAGCTAAGTTCTTTGGACTAGAGATGGAACATAACATGCCTGCATTGCCCTCATAATGTTCAGGGTACTTTTTGCCGAGCATTAAGATAAAGATAATAATGAATATTCATGTTCCAGAGTTCTGTGTCTCCTGGGTGCGTTCAGCAGGATTTAAATTTCCCTTGGTGGAAAATTGGGCAGACATATTTGTGTGTCTGTGATTTGCTTTGGCTTAGTTTCATTGCCCAGAGCCCGAGGCAGGGCAGGAGCAGCACAGGTCAGCGTGCACCAGGCAGACAGAGAACAGTACCTGCTCAGAGCCTTCACTGCTGTGTTCACAGAATGCATCAGGCTGGGATTCAGGAATAAATCACAGGGATGGCAGCCATCCACTCTTTGAAGCTTTTATATTTGCTCAGATCCCACCTGGCATCCCCCCACCTGCTCCTATGGAGCTGCAGCCTCAGGTTCCTCCATACCCACAGCACCTTATCAGAAATGAAATTAAAAGCATCTCATTCTACAGCTACTAGGCCAATAGGTTGCTCAAAATCGTGGGGCTTGGTTGGCAGGTGCAAACTTGTTTCTTTGTACAACAAATCACTGAATTATTTATGTTGGAAAAGACCTCTGAGACCATCAAGTCCAACCTGTTCCTGACCCCCACATTGTCACCCAGCCCAGAGCACTGAGTGCCACGTCCTGTCCTTCCTTGGACACCTCCAGGGATGGGGACTCCAACACCTCCCTTGGCAGCCCTTTCCAATGCTTAACAATCTTTTCCTTGAAGAAATTCTTCCTGATGCCCAACCTGAACCTCCCCTGGAAGAGCTTGTGGCCTTTTCCTCTCTTCGTGTCACTTGTTCCCTGAGAAAAGAGGCTGACTCCCATCTTGCTACCCTACACAGTCTTGGTGTGGAGCTGGCCTGTATCATCCTACCCCAAAAACAATTTTACATTTGTCTGAAATCTATTCTCAATATTAAGATATGTAGGATTTAATGACCAGCCCCAGGATTTTCCGCTCACTACAAGAAAACCATTTAGGGCAACAGAGCTGGGGAAGGGCCTGGAGCACAAGTCTAATGAGAAGTAGTTGAGGGAGCTGGGGGTGTCTCAGCCTGGAGAAAATGAAGCTCAAGGGGAACCTTCTCACTCTTTACAAGTACCTGAAAGAAGGCTGTTGACCGGTGGGTTTCAGTCTCCTCTCCCAGGAAACAAGTGGCAGGATGAAAGGAAATGCCCTAAAGTTGTTCCAGGAGAGGTTTGGATTGTATACTGGGGAACATTTCTTCACAGAAATAGTTGCCAGGCATTGTAACAAGCTGCCCAGGGCAGTGGTGGAGTCACCATCCCTGGAAGTGTTCAAAAAACATGTGGATGTGGCACTTGAGGACATGATTTAGTGGTGAACCTGGTGGTGGTGCTGGGTTGACCACTGGACTTGAGGATTTTAGAGATCTTTTACAACCTTTCTGTGATTCTATAAAGTTCAAGGCCAGGAGGGACCATGACTTTTATTCTGACCTCCTTTATATTACAAGTCCTAAAATGAGGATGCACAGTTAGTAGATACATTTGGTAGATTCATCTTCCTGTGTTTCAGTTTCTCACCAAAACAAGCCCAATAATTAAGGGAGCCTGTGCTCACCAAGTAGGTGTTGCAAAAATTAACTAAATTCATATTCAGAAGATAGAGCTCTGTATTAATGAGACTGAAAATAAAATCCAGAAGAAAGTGGATTATTTTGAACCACATGTACAGAAGGCAGAAGCATCACTCATGGTAGAGGGAGGAAGATGAAGAATGAACTCTTTTAAGGGGTGCTGTCCAACCGAGGCTGGGTATGAGGTAGAGCTCCTGCAAGAAGAAAGCAAGATGTGATTCTCTAATATTTTAAAACACAGGCACGTAATGGATGCCAGAATTCGATAACCTTCCTTTTCCTTTTTCTAGTAGTAAATTTGCATCCACAATGATGTTCCTTGAAAAGAAGAGAAGGGTGTTGTGTGCATGTGCTTTTATACAAGCACAGTTCTTGTTCGATTGGGTTTCTTTCCTTTCCTACAGTGTGAACATTCCTGGTTCTTCTAGAATAGCTTTCACACCTCTTGTGATTTTCAGGTCTTCTTCTGCATCTCTTTCCTGTGCATGGCCAGAACTGCCTGGATTCTTGGTCATAAATGACAAAATCAGAGAACACAAGTTTTATTTGCATGAAACACTCATAACAGATTATATCAAAAATCATCATAGCAACATCAGCTTTTAGTCAGATCAACATCAGTAATGTTGCTATTAGGTTTTACACCTTTGAAAAATATTACCCCACAGACCTCATGCTATTCCTGATAAATTTCTGTTAGTTTGGTCAATTCTTCGATATGGAAGTTGTACAAAGTCCATCCCTTTGAGCACATCTAAACGTTTCAGCCTAGCAGTGAATTAGTGTTTTCACCTGGTCCCATCTCTTTGTCATTTTGCCTAACTTCTGAGACACCACAGAAGGTCTCAGGCAGTGGTTCTGGTGCTCTGTCCATTCTTCCCTTTGGGAATTCAGCACAAAACAGGGAGTAGAGCCAGTATCTCCAAGGATTTTGATTTCCCTCCCTGGCTCTTCCCTTGCCTGACATAACACACATCCATACTCCCTGCCTAACATAAGTTACTAAACTCTGAGTGGGTTGCTAAAAACATGTGCTACTGTCTTTATATGCATATCTACAATGCAGTTGATTTTTACATAAAATACCTCTTTTTAGGCTACAGATTTGACATTTATTGCCTAGGTAGGTGAACTGACGAGCAAAAACCTTTGGATGTGTTTGCTTATGTAAAATATTTTGTCAGATTAGCGGCAACAGTTACACAGCCAACATATTTAGTGTATTTGTAATTAATTTTCAAATAATGTTCTTCACTTAAGGAAAAACTTCTAAGTGCCAATTAACTACAAAGAAAATTTTGGATTTAATTCTATCTGTATTCATTAGACAACTTGGTACAGGTTTAAATCCACTAAACATCCAGTATTTAAGGGTGCAGCCTTGCACCACCTGAGGTTAATCAATTACAAGTTCCATCTTGCTTTTTTTAACGTTTTAAAACCTTATAACCTATAGACTAATGAGAATTTCACTTTATTTATCTGAAAAAAAGGTGATGCTTAGATGCCACGTAGGTTGAACACACATATCACAACAGGAGATGCAGACAGGATGTGAAGATGAATATGTATATGCTACCTAATGCACAGAGACAGAAATTTCAATTTGCAGATTGCAGGAAAAAATACTCCTGTAAAACCAACCAAAATATGCCACCAGTTATTTAACAAACACAAGTAGAATGATACTTTGATTTCCTGCCATATATGATTAATAGCACTGTGTCCCAAAACAGGAACCTTTAAACCTTAATCATCCTCAGCACACATGGGCACAATGGAGGGCAGAGACATCTCCTCTCTAAAACACAGAGGAAAATGTTCCTGCCACTAGGGTGTGAACCCAGGACATGGGAATCCTGCATTTAATTAACTTCTTAATCACCATCTTCCTGCAAATCACCTGGCAGATTACTGAGCACCAAGAGAGAAAAATCTTCCTTCTGTCTTCAAGAGCTGTTGCCGTGATAAATGTTTATTTAAAGTTACAGGTGCTTTTGTAGTAGATACAGTGACTTCAGATAAATCTGCTAAATTTGAGGGTAGATGAGTAACTGCAGGAGAATCATTCTTAATAAATACACTTGCTCATCCAGGGCCAACTTTAAAAATTCTGCTATAAACCCAAAAGTCATCATAAAACTCATCCCTGAAATTTGTCAAGATAGAAGACATTCGCATAGTTCTGCAGACAGACAAAATATGTCAGTCCAAAAAGGGTTTTTCTTCCTATATACAGAATGAAATAGTCAGAGGTAGTATTAATTTATTCTCATCTTCTTTATTTTCAACAGATTTCTAAGGCAAACAGAGTTAGAAGATTAAAAATTAAGAGATTTAGACACTTTTCCTTGAGTGCTCTTCAACACCAGGTTCTCAGTTTTCTTATAAAATTAACATATTCTCTCAACTGCTCTTCAAATGCTCTTCTTAATGGGAAAAATTTTCTGGGTATGTTGATTCCCAAGGCAAAATATCTTGGGGTTTCTTCAATAACTGCTAAAAATTAGCATCTATGTGATGGAGGAATTGTCTGAATGTTAACCTGGAATCAATGACTTGCTCTTCTGAAGGGGAAAAGCTGCAAGACAAGATTTGCATTTAAATCTTTCTGTTGTAGTCTGTTTTTAATTATTTTCAGAAGAGCCTTAAGTGTCTAATTCATAATCTAATAAAAGCAGTTGGTGTTTTCTTTGCTTTGAAGCCTTGTTAATGTTTCTAGAGGTTGACTAAAGTGAAGGAAACTGCCCAAGCAAGTCTGATTTCCTACTCAGAGGAGAGGAAATGTTGCATGAGGTGGTTTTGACATCACCATGGCAGTGATCAAACACTACAACACGTATTGGGAGAACCTTGAAGATACTCAAAATTAAACTGGTTCAGGCTGTGAGCTACCAAGGGTGTAAATTTCAAGCTCATTCTGCTTCGAGCAGGTTGGATTAGAGAGCTCCAGGCTTCCCTCCCGCCCCAAATCCTGCAGTAATTCAGCAGGAATTTGGGCACACCTGACCTTCAAGACCCGCCTCGTGCCAAGTGCCTTTTGAGAAGGACATTGAACCTCCTGAGGTGCTGGCCAGGGGCTCTTTGTAGTGTCAGCAGAGCAGAAAGCAGAGGGTGAAGGATATGTACAACCCAAGGGTCAAGAAAACCTCCCCCAAATGCTGTGGGGCACGATGGTTTTCCTCACTTCTGCAGTTCCTGTTCAGGCACAGGAGCGCGTTGGGAAGAGTTTCTGCTGCAGGAGAACTCACGGAGCCAAAACACATTAATCAAACCTCAAGAAAGCAGATTTTATCCCAGCATCTTGTCATCTCTGTGCTTCGTTTCCTCAAGCCTGTTGTAAATGTCACCTCTAAAATCCCATTAAAAATAGACCCCTTCAGGGCCTGGGCAAGGTCTCCTCAGAGCTGGATGTAGCACCAAGACCCTTTGGAATGCTGTACAAATATCCCCATCACAGCCTGGATGAAAAGTTAATTAATTTCAACATTGCCCTCTGTGGAACAGAAGGGGAGCAAACACAGCACCTACTTAAAGCAAATCATCATTTTTGATCTGAAAATGTGCAACTTTAAGCATAGACATATTTTAAATAGCAAGAATTACTTTGCAGGGCTAGAGAGGTTATAAACCATTTCTGTTTGCATTTCAGGAGCACCTACAATGCTTTGTTTTGAAAGCTTTGTATTAGCTTGTAAAATCAGCTCAGAAAAAGACATTGTTTTGTCATTGCCACTGCAATGATGGCACCTACTCATCTGTCTCTGTGCTGTGTTCTCTTTATATGAGAAGCTAAGATCCCACATATTTTCTTCTTTCTCCTCCTACAGGCAGTGATTGGGGTGCAGACCTGCCTAATGGGAATGACAGTAGCTCTAAAAACATTTAAAATTCTCGAAAAATACCCCAGGAATTTTCTTCTGACAAAGCAGGTCCTTACCCTGCCCCTAATTCCCTCTCATCTGTGGTGTCTTTCTTTGAATTCTACAAGTGAAGGCTTCTCAAGCGTCCTTACATGCCAGCAAATTCTGGATACCTGCAGAAGGAGTGTTCAGTGATCCTGAGCTTGCACATCTTTGGTTGTTTTTTTTTAAATCAAAGTGTACAGAAAAGAGCAGCTGACACAGAGCTGTGGATCTGGCTGTCTGTGATTACTGGCAAGCTTGTTTGGTCCTGGATTCTTAAATTTTTAACCAACTACAGCCTTTGCATTTTATCCATGTATGAGTTGTAATTGATTCATGTGCTTCTCTGTCACCTTGGCAAATGTTTAATCTGAGGTCAAAGCTATTTTATTATGTTTATCTTCAGTCTCCAATACCTTCCACGTGTTAAGAGCTCTCATGGGAGAGAAGAACTAAAATAATTTTTTAAAGTTCATAAAATTGCTTAAGAAAACAAATAGTCAGAATTAATCTTCTATCACAAAATATTTCTTTTAATCCCCTGGTGTCCTGGAGGGCAGGAAGAGATTCCTGGAGGAGTGGTTGTCTTCACGGACACAGCTCACAGGAACATTTTTAACTTTGCTGTCTTGAAAGTATCCAAACCCCTTCTAGCCAAGGTCAAAGCACGCAAATCCACTTATTTTTCACTTTCTCCTCTGTAGCAAACAACATAAAAATTTCATTAGTTCTGTCTCCTTTAAGCCTTGCCTTCTAGAAATAATGATAAAAAAATCCAAACCGCTTCAGCTTTGCATTTTATCAATTATATTAGTCAAGGGAGGGATTGATGATGACCCAGCCTGGGGCAAATGAGGGACATGTGGATGAATTTTCTGCACTTGAGAGAGGTCCTTAAGTTGGCAGCCCTGGGACAAGGATTTTCAAAGTGTCACCCCTCGGAGCAGATCAAGTTAATCTGAGTGGTTTGTAAAGTCTCATATCAGCTGGGACATCGTCTGCAATGCCACTGGCAAAAATATCTCCCATTCAGCACTGGGCTTGGCATTGCTCAGTAGGAACTGTTCTTGGGGGCCAGAAGAAGTCTGGCAAATTTTCAGATTAAAAAAAATATACATGCAAACAACTCAAATTTGTTGATTCTGGGATATCAAACCTGAAACCTCTTAGATTCATCAAAGGTCTTTTCAAACAAACATCATCACAGACTCATTTTTCCTTCTCTTTTTTGTTTCCTTTTTGTATTTCAAGAACTTTATATTTGAATGAATTTGGAATTGGACTTTAGGCCTGGAAACAGGTTATTTGCAGTACTTAAATCTCCAAGTGCAACATGCCAGATTGACCGTCACGGAAGCAGGAACCTTTCCCCTTCCAAAATCACTTCATGTGGCAAGATGTGACACAGAGAAAGACAAGCCTGAAGGAAAGGGACCTTTTAGTGAGAGTAAAAGTCACTGCTCAGCACTGGAGGAAAGAGTAGCAATTCAACACTTACACTGGTGTCAGGGTTTCAAATGAAGGTGGGGTGAGGATGGAAGGAAGGACATGGGACAACAGATTGAAGGGAACCAGCTCCAGAGCAGGGACTTCATTACTTTCTAGAAAATTCCCTGGAGACTTTCATGGATTCCTAGGCTTTATCCTATGCACACCCTTAAAAGCAAAAGTTACACACAAAGTAGAAGCTCTGCGTTTCCTGATTCAGACACACAGCCCATGAAAGGCTGCACTGTTTTAGGATCATAAAACCACAGAATGGTTTGGGTTGGACGGAACCTTAAGGACCGCCTCATCTCACACCCCTGCCATGGGCAGGGACACCTCCCACCATCCCAGGTTGCTCCAAACCCCATCCAACCTGACCTTGGACACTTCCAGGGATGGGGCAACCACCGCTTCTCTGGGCAGCCTGTGCCAGGGCCTCACCACCCTCATAGGGAAGAATTTCTTCCCAATATCCCATCTAACCCTGCCCTCTGGCAGTGGGAAGTCATTCCCCCTTGTCCTGTCCCTCCATCCCTTGTCCCAAGTTCCTCTCCAGCTCTCTTGGAGCTTCTTTAGGCCCTGGAAAGGGCTCTAAGTTCTCCCTGGAGCCTTCTCTTCTCCAGGCTGAGCATCCCCAGCTCTCCCACCCTTTTCTAACAGGAAAGGTATTCCATCCCTCTAATAATTTCTGTGGCCTTCCTCTGGACCCTCTGCAACTACAAAAAGAACGGGGACACCCTGCTCCCACCCATGGGGACATCAGCTCTGTGTCCCCAAGCCATTCCCCTTGAGTACAGACACCTTCTGCAGGCCTAAGAGCTCAGAGTTCACTGCCCTCGTAGCAGCAAACCTGTCTGTAGAGATGTAGAGCCTGCAGTGCCACCTGCACTCATTCCTGGCTGGCTGCTGGGCTGCTCCACGTCTGCACTTCCCTGTGAGGAAAGGGCGAGCCTTCCCAGCACTGCCTCTTCTCTTTGACCTGGAATGGCTGCAGCATCACAAGAGATGAAGGTCACGGAGCCTTCTGGCTTATGGATGGGCAGATGTGCAGCCAGGACACATCTGTTTGAGCTGCTGGATGCTCTGGGGGCTTGGCTGGAGGCTGCACAGAAAGGTCAGAGAGGAGGAAATATCAAAACCACATTAAAGGAAAACCCCTGCTTACTGAAAGGTCAGCAGTACATTAAAGTTCCCCAAAGATACCTCTCACTGATGGACACGTTACTGATGCACTCAGGGGAGGACTACAGTGCCATTCCTTAAGTTGTGGATGGTGGAAAATATATTCAATGGGCAGAACTGAGGTTTTATTTTTAATTTTTCCTTTTAAAAAAAGAAAGAAAAAGAAGGAAATATTGCTGCATGTCTTTGAGCCTAATACATGCAGACAGTCTCCATGGTAGGGCAGTGTCCTGGGAAAATTGCAAATATTCTTCCTGAACTTTCCTAGCCTTCCTCTTCCCCATCTTTTAATCTCAGATTCCAAACATTTTCCCATCCTAATCTCTGCCCCTTAGATACACACTTTCTTATGTATTTGACTACTACAGACATTCTTTTTCAATATTCAGTTGCTTGGAATAAAATGCTTCAATTCTTTCAGGCTTTCCTCTTTGGGCATGTTTTTTTAAGGAACTACTCTGTACCTTAAAAAAGTAATTTTCTCCAAGATAAGGATTTCTGAATGTGTTTTTTTCCAAGTAGGCACCTAAATAGCACCACAGAGCACAACCTGTTAATACTTACTTCCTTTCAGAAACTGTTCTCTCTAATTAGTGGTTCACCAGAGACCTTCCTAAGCCAGACATCCATCTGAGGAAAAATTGCCTATGATTTCTGTGGCCTGGAATCCCAGAAAACCACGAGAAGAAAGAAAATTTTCCAGCTAATGATGTGTCCTCACGAGACCAAGCTTAACTCAATTCTCTGAAATCACTGAAAAGGCACTGAATTAAGCCTGGAAACTGAAGGGAGTGTACGTGGAAGTGGCTGGAGGGGGAAAGGAAGAGGTCTGGTCAGCAGAGGTTTTTCTGAACCACAGTATATGATCTACCTATTTAACTTTTGTAGTTCTAGAGGTCTGAAATTTGTCATTTTTGTACATAGCTTGCTGAATACTGAGCATTATTTTGATGATCCTGACCTGGATCCAATAGACTTGATTTCCAAAGGAATTTCGTGACTCCACAAGGCCTTGGTAGAGAAAAGACCCCAGAATGGCATCAGCAGTGCTTTCTACTGTCTAGTTTTGCTTGACTGATTTTCCACTGTGTTCTTTTTCCAACTGAAAAGAGACTAATTAGTCTCTCTTGTATGTGTGGTCTTTGCACTCACTTAGTGAAGGAAATATCATCAGCTACAACTTCATCAGCTCTTTCTCAGCTGCCCTCTTCTCAGTCTGGCTGTTATTTCTTACCTCATTAACCTTTAACCTGAAGATAAAAGGATTTATTGATTAATTTGTTTATTTTTATTACAGGGGGTAAATGGTTTCTGAACCTGGTTTTGTAATCTCTACAAGATCTGTGGTGGGGGAAAAATAAATCAGAGATTAGTATCAGCATCCTTAGAAAAACCAGGGGATCTTCACAAGGAAAAAACCCCAGATTAGCAGCATTTCTCCACAGAGGAAAAGTGTCAGACTTCTGACCCTTCCAGAGCCCTGGCCACGAGTCAGAGAGTCTGAATGGGCATAAATCACAGCGAGAGGTATTGATTGACTTCAGTCGTGCTGCATAATTCATCAGTGTGAGCAGCGTTGCCATGCGCTGCTCCTGGATGGCACAGCAGCTATTGCAGCCACTGCTCACACAGCCTTGGACTTCAACCTTTGCACTTCCAGAGCCTGAGGACAGTTTTAGCCAATGTGTTCCTCCCCACTGCAACAGGGAGAAGGGCATGGGCACAAGGGTCTGTGGTGGCCCAGATGAGGACAAGTGAACCATTAAGTGGAAGTAATTGGAATGTTTATGGCCATAAATCCATGAAGTCAGGCTGGAAGAAAAGCATCAATTTTTGAGCTTTTGTAAGGAGCACAAACTTACTTTGGCTTGACAAAGTGGAATTAGATGATTGCTGGGATTTTTTATTATATGCTCCCATGGTTCACCATTTTGTCAAGGCATAGTTTTTCTTACTGAAGAAGCCTTTAACAAAAGCAGTCAGAGTCTACAACTGCAGCCCAGATTTATGGACTGAACGGAGAGGTCCTTGAATTTATTTACATTAGTCTTCCTTATACAATCACAGGAAGAAGTCAGACATCTCCAGAGCCTTTGCTCTTAGAAGGGCCAAATCAATCACCTGCCAGAGAGTTTTTCAGTAGGAATTAAAAAAAAAAAAAAAGGATACAAGTTTCCAAATTTAGGCATCTAATTTTGGACCTGGAAATATGAAGATGTAAAACACCTCACTTTCCTTGTTGGTTTTCCAGAGTAACTCATCACTCTGTAATGAGCTTCACAGTTCCCTGCAGAGCATTCAGGTAGTTAAAGCAGAGGGCAGGTGTAAGAAGATAAAAAGCCTGGACACTGGGAAGAAAGGAGAACAAAGTACTCAAAGCAGAACATGAATGGAGATATTCAGGTCTTATCTGCCTTTAAACTGACAAGTACAACTCAATAAAGTATTGAGAATGTCCTTAATTCACACCAAATTTCTAGCTGGCCTGATAGTCCCTGTTTTTCCCCCAGATGTGAGCAGAAGGAGTCAAACAGAGTTCTTAAAGACAAAGTGTGGATGAGGTACATGACCTCCTGTTCCACCAGCTGCTTTCCAGCACACAATGTCAGGGTTACAGTGTCCCTGGCCAGGTAAAGCCTAAGAGCAAGCCTGAAGTTAAAGCCCTGGATAACAGGGTAAGGAATAAAAGGGACAGTGGCTTGCATAAAGGCAAGCCAGTCCGTATCATTGGACTGAACAGTATTTATTGAATGTCCTCTCTATTCATCTTTGAGTTAAATTCCTCTCTGACTCCAGTGGTAAATGCCAAGTCTCACAGATTTGTGGGTAAGTTTGTAAAGCATATTTATCTTAATATTGCTGGAAAGACTTCAAGGAGACTTCAAGAGAATCAGTGTTCCCAGAACCTACAGAGGCAAACTCAGAGCCTCTGGGTTTGTCATCAATAACACTTCATTTTCTTCTTTCCAGTCCATACCCCTTTTTGCAATGAAGGTGTTACTGTTTCACATTCCTGCTCAGAAAACCAGATTTAAAAAGTGAAGCTTTCAGAGCTACAAGAAGACTTTTCAACCTGTATATAATCTATAACACATGAAAAGTAGGAAATAGATTCACTTTTTAACAGTTCAGAGTTTGTGTACTGGAAGAATTCCTTGAGTTTTCAAGCAATGTCAATACCCTGCAGCCTGCTTCAAATGCCCATTCCTGAAGGCTGTGTTTTAAATAGGAAACAGAATTAATGATGTGCCAATACTAAATGTACACTGTGCCATGCTAAGGAGACCTCCAACTTCACACAGTATTGCTCACTTAGCCCACAGCAGCAGCAAGAGTAAGTTAAAACAAGCTTAGATTTGTTTTTAAACTTGGACTTTCCTTTTGGAATAGGAGTGCAGCCTGTGGCATTTTTATGCTCTGGTTCACTCATTTTCTTAAATCATATTTCATATCTCAATTTATTTTACAAGTTGTAAATTGTGGGTTTTTCTAACCATATGAGAGACTCATGCAGAAAAAGCTGCACAGGCTATAAAAGACAAGAATAGATCTTTGCATAAATGTGAAACTCTTTATTCCCAAGGAAAAAATAAACATTAAACCACATTTGCAAGAAGCATAATGAATAGATGAGGGTAGGTTTCTAAATTCCTTGTGCACAATCAGTATGACTTTGGTCTCGTGTCTCCATGGTCTTGAACAAAACCTTTCAGCAAGTTACACTCCAATGAAGATTGAAACAGCGTGATTCCAAAATGCCAAAGGGGAGCTTGTTTATTTCTGCTCTCTCCCACTTAATGAGAAGATTTCCACAGCTACCATGTGCCCTCACGCTCATCCCAAAGCTTCCCTGAGTGAAGAGACGATTAAGACAAACTGGTGAGTGCTGCAGCATGTGATGTTCTTATTCTGAGATGGAGATCTGGAGAGAGTTTATGCATAGTGGAAGATGAAGTCATGGGAGAATTTGGGTTTTTTATAAATCTCTGTCCTGTTTGTAGCAATTTTAAGGTGCTGATGGAAAGTTTTCTTCTGTCTCAATGATTTTCCTAATGGATATTCAGGTAATACCCCCTGGTCCAGCTGTCATATAGAGCATGCACATGTCTTTGCCACCACACACAGGAATTCCAGACTGGAGCCATGAATTCAATACCAGAGCAATTAAACTGATAGATTTGCTACAAGTCTTCAAATCTGTTCAAAATATCTTAAATACCAGTTGACCCTCAATCCCATTTGATGTCAATCCTGAACCAGTAACAGATCTTGTCCAAGTGGATCAGCAATTTGCCTCTGTGATTCTGCCTAAATTTCACAGGATCACAGAATGGTTTGGGTTGGAAGGGACCACAGTGGGTCGTCAGCTCAAGCAGAGTCATTCCAGAGAGCACATGGCACAGGATTGTGTCCAGATGGTTCTGGAATATTTCCAGTGAGGGAGACTCCACAGCCTCTCTGGGAAATCTGTTCAGTGCCCTCAGTAAAGAAGTTCTTCCTCCTGTCCAGGTGGAGCTTCCTGGGCATCAGTCCCTGCCCGTTCCTCTGGTGCCATTGCTGGGCCCCACGGAGCAGAGCCCGGGCCCTGCTCTGCCCCTCCCTGCAGACAGGGACAGACAGGGATGAGGTTCCCTCTCAGCTGGGTCTCCTCTCGAGGCTGAANGAACAGCCCCCCTCAGCCTTTCCTGGGCAGGGAGAGGCTCCAGCCCCCTCACCATCCTCACAGCCTCTGCTGGATCCACTCCAGGAGCTCCGTGTCTCTCTTTTGCTCTGGAGAGTCTCCTCACCCACCAAAGGCTGTGGAATCCACCCTGACCTCACGAGGTGATGTGCTGGGGGGTCACTTTCAGGCCTGCGCTGCTCTTGCAGACTTTGCTGTGAGCTGACGTGACAGACAGAAGAGATGTCTGCAGGTGACAGCGTGAGATCTCCAAAACCTCTCGGCGAATTGTGCATTTTACCAGTCATTTTCTACTCTGAAGGATGTTCTGCACGTCTGTCTAATTATAGCAAAACTGTACAGATTGTGTCAAAACTGCCCACTATTATCCAAGCTGTACCAGCTACGGCTGACAAAACAAGCACATCCCCTAATTAAGAGTATTTTAAAACTGGCTTATTTAAATTAAGAAAACCTAGCAATCTTCACTTTTTGACAGGTTACCCCGAGATTTTTGGAGAAGGAGGAGAAGGAAAGCAAGAATATTTTAGATTTCTTCCCTCATTTCTTACCTGTACAGAGCACTAAAATAAATTACAATGTGCAAACAATATGTCAGAAAGAAAGGCTTTGTCTTGACAGATTGCAGGGCACAGCATTAAGTGTAATTGTGTTGTTCTAAAGATCTGAAGTACAGAATGTAACACACTTTAAATACTTTGTTATTCTCAAGATCTCGAAATGTTTGGACATCCCAGGTGATAATTCATTCATCCACCGAAGTCACTGGCAGGTTTCTCTTGCTGAGGTCTTGTGTAAGATGGCAGAACACACTTTTGCTAATGGTACAGGAGGACTTCTAACTTGATCTTCCCAAATTTCAGTCTGTGCTGGGGATGACATGAACATAGGGAGAAATTCCACCGGGCTTGCATTTCTACACAGAGCAGCTCACTGTCATTTTGTGGTTACAAGCGTACCTTGTGAGGTAGACACTTTTTCAAGCACCTGCAATTCTGTTTTCCAACTCTAATTTGAAAGTCCTCACTTCCAACCACCTCCAGTTTGATGATGGAGGAGGACCAAACTCTGCCCCTAAGAGGATTCGATTCAATGCCAGGTTACTTGTGTGTCTGTTCTAATTCAACAGGGCCAAAAATTAAATTGAGTGAGAAAAGGAGCTCTGTGAAGATCCTAAGTGCAAGTTTTGTGTCTAAGAACTGATGAGAGGGCAAGGTAGGGAAGAGATTGTTATTCAGCTCAAAAAAACAAAACAGAGCAGCTGCTCTGGATCTCAGGGCTCCAGTCAGTGCATGGTGAGAAATTGAGTTGTGCATAACCTGTTTTGTATATTCTGATTCTTTTTTCATTATTATAACCACTATAATTTTATTTTATTATTTTAAAAATTACAAAAATCAAAGAGTCACATGATACACTAGCAGAATTTGGTATGATTATTGCTCATTGATGAGAAAAGCTCTTTTTTTAAAAGAAATGATATACATATGTATATTTGTGATAACCCTGTAACAATAATTAAAGTAAATTTGTTAAGTTTGTTATCAATCATGCCTTTTCATTATATTTTCCACGAGCTTGTTCTGTGTAAACTGGATATGTCTAACAAAGAAATAATCTAGGAAGAACAAGGTTAAAGGAATTTGATTTGCAAGAAAGTCGATGTGTGAAAAAAAACCCACAAAAATTCAATATCTTTTTTATATCATTTTGACATGGAAATTACCAATAAAGCAATTCAGAAACTTTGATGAAAACCACTTTGAAATCAAGGTGAAGAAATTTTCTGTTTCTGAGGTGGATCAGAGTCCATGTCAATTATAATGAGTGAAAGTGGGACTTTGTGAAAAAAACACCCTCTCTTGGTTCAAAGACTGGCACATGGTTTCCATTATTTTCTCTCATTGCTATGAATAATGTGTTTAATGGATCTGATGTTTGGAAAAATGGAGAATAGTTGTAAGACACCAAGAGTCTTTTAGTAAAACATGGTAAATGTAAAACATTTCTAGTCACACACCAAGTGTTAGAACTCCAAACACTTTTATTTCATCATACATTCAATAAAGCTTATTGATTCCCTGCAGATGGCATCTGTTGTTCTCTAACCTGGCAAATTACAAAACCTCTTTCTCTATTGTCATTCTTTCTTCATACCTTAAATAATCAAGAAACTGCAAAATTAGTTTTATGTAGTCTCAAACACTGTGAGAAAAATAAAAGGAATTTCATTTCACTTCACACATTTAAGACATTCCTTACTCGAGGAGCCATACCTCCAGTCCTATTTTCAAATGTAGATGCAATGCTGAGCTTTCCTCTAGTTTTAATTATTTATTATTCTAAGAATTAACTATTAAATCTATTTAGAAGTTCATAACTTATTGCCCACTAATTTCATGAGTGTTCTGATTTTCAACAGTTCTCAATCTTGCACAGGGCAATGATTTTAACACACATTACAACACTGAAAGATGATAAAGTCTTTTAGCTATTACCCTAGACAGTTGATTTACTTTTGTCTGAAGAGAAAGAGCATGACCTGAAGTACTGAAATGAAATGTTTAATGGATTTTATCTCACCCGTGTAATACCAAGCCATAAGCAGTTACGAAAATGCCTCCTTGAAGTATGGAATATTCTGGTGCCTGAAGCTGGAGGTACTTCAAATATTCAAAATGTCAAACATGGTTTTTCTTCTCGTTTGCACCTCAAAGCACAGCTTACAGAGACAAATATTTCCTTTTGGGTTTGCGCATCTCTTTTCCAGGCGCTGATCCATACGAGCACTGCTAATTAAACTGTGAAGGTTTTCACAACTGCTACTAACGAGCATGTGGAGGAGGAGTTGTTTGCATGACTTTTTGCCTTGTGAACTGCAAAAAAAGAATTATGGCTGCTTTATTTCAGTTGCTCCAGAATTAGTGAAGCAGCTGGTCTGTCAGCTGAGCCTCTCGCCTTTGAGGTACATTGAGCAGGAACAGCTGCTCCTTGGGTATGGAGTATGAGCACTCTGGGTTCTTCCCGCATTGTAACTTCCCTGCTAGGAGCTACATGCAAGATTTTTAGGAAGGTGGATGCTACCAGAGCTGATGTTGTCCTGTCCCTACTGGCTCTCATGGATAGAGCTGACATTCCCAGCAGTTATTAACATCCGTGCTGCACAGAGCAGGCCAGAGCGAGTTGTATCACCTCACAGTGACATAAGTGGGAACTACTGATCCAAATCTTGCTGCTGCTTCTTGTAACCATCGAATCACAGACTGGTTTGGGTTGGAAGGGACCTTAAAGACCACCCAGTCCTAATCCCCTGCCACGTGCAGGGACACCTTTCACCATCCCAGGTTGCTCCAAGCCTCGTCCAACCTGGCCTTGGACACTTCCAGGGATGGGGCAGCCACAGCTTCTCTGGGCAACCTGTGCCAGGGCCTCACCTCCCTCACCACCTTGATACATTTCAAATACAATAGTCAGACGTCCTGAGGGGGGAAAATAAAATCCTTCCCTACAGTGAAGAGGATTGATGAATTCTTTTTTTTCCCCCACAGCTTCATAGTTCCTTCTATAAGCATAGGGTGGAAACCATCTCATCAAAGGATGGGTGGTGGATTTCTGGAGGGTCAGGGGTGTACTAACCACGTTCAGTAGGATACTAAGGACTAAATAGATTTAAAGTCACCTTGTGGTAGGCACAATCCTTATTGCAAGGAGGTGATAACTAAATAAAGGTGGTATACAGAGAAAAGACAGACATTGCAAATAGAATAAGCAGTGCAAATGCAGAAGGTGTCACATCAGTCCATTTAGGAAGTGAGAGGACACTGAAGGCAAGGATGTGCTCAGAGCTGGAGCCACAGAGCAGCTCTGCAGTCACACCACTGCCTGTACCAATTTTGCAATCAAGGGTTTAGTTTCCAGTGCTGAAGGATGTCTCACGCTGAGAAGCTGAGGCAATCAGGGCCTTGACAGAAGCCAGGGGTGTGCCTGGCTTGAGAAGGGAGCAGCTGTCCAAAGCTGTGCTCACACTGCTCCGAGCTGCAAGATCAGAGCTGCCTTGTCAGCCGTCAGACCACTTTACACTTCCAAGGTCGACTTTTAGCTTAGGGACTTCATATTCCAATGGTTTAATGTCACTTCGAATCATCCTTTCCCATTATGTTCCCTTCCACAGTGCCAGTACTGACTGGGGTGTCAGTCATGGGTAATTGATCTCTCCTGTTTGAACTCCAGCTTGGTTGCTCCAGAGTGCAGTGGTGAAATCTTGCAAAACAAGTGTTATGTTAGAGAGCAGGATTTAGAGGAGGCAGTGCCACGTCATGAAAATGGCAAGGCGTCAGCTGCTGTGAAAATGTCTGGAGGCTTCTGTGCAGAATATTGCACATTTCTTCAGTACGACTGAATTCAAAGTCTCTGTTTGGAACTGAGTCCCTTGTTGAGGGTGGTTTCGGGTTCACTCACTCACAAATACAGGTAACCACATGAATTACAAGCTAAGGGCTTCTAAATCTTGCTGAAAAACCTCAACATGAGAAAAAAACCTGTTCCTAGGATTTCTGACAAACCCCATTGCTCAGCTTGCTAAACAAGCCTTCTTGAGGAAAAATTGAGTTGCAATTCTGCTACTGAAATTTGCAATAAACTCCAGTAAATGCTGTATAACAGAGTAGCTTAAAGTGTGGCAAATATTTCAGAAGAGCATTCACAGGGTCCTCTGTGCTCACAGGCAATTACCAATTTATATCTCTTCCTAACAGAGATCTCTGTGGTCATAATTGCTGGTTTTCAAGATCTGAGAATCCCAAACACATCCCTGATTTGCCCAGTGCCAACTTTCCATAATTATACTAATAGAAAAAACTATTTTTTTCAATGTCATAATGAAGATCTGCAGATTACAGTGGCAGGTTTCTTCTTAAATGTAAGATACATGGGATGGTGCCATGGAAAAATAGATTTTGTGCTAGTCTAGAATGTGTGAAGTGAGACAGTTGACTCCTCTTCCTGCCCAGTAACATAGATGGAGGACTCTTTAATCTGATTATTGATTATAATTTACTAAAAGAGTTGTAAATTATGATGGTTTTAATTTATAAATTTGTTTTTGTTCTTCCTTTTCAAAACTTATTTTTGTCTCAGTTGGCTGAAGGGTACTTTAAACATGTAAGGAAGCAATGAGCTTGTGTAGCCTGTTCTCATCATATAGTGATCACTGAGAAGTTACTGAAGGCAAAGAAACAGCTCAGCACCTCAACTCTCTGCTTAAAAAATGAGGAAAAATTTTTTAAGAAACGAAAGTCTCCAGATGGAATTAATTTAGTCTAACCTTTACTTTTTTTCTTTCCAGACAGTCATATGTGAGCTAGACACCCAAGGCTCTCCTAAGTATTAAACAAGAGAAAAAGGCAATTTAAAATCATGAATCATCAGACCCCCTTTACACACCTGCATCATGAGCTGACTCATCTTCCAGATTCATTTGGGGACATTCATTTGATTCCCACCAGATGGCAAGGAATCCTGGAGTGATGAAGTCTGATGTAGATGTTTGCACTGCACGTGTTCATGCACATCCAGTCTGTGTCCTTCCTTCAGCAGGACACGGATTGCAAAGCTGAGATTCCCACCAGCCAAAATGTCATGTTTTGTGGAAAGGGCTGAGGAGAAGACAGTTGTGAGACTACTAAGGAGAGAAAACATTTATATTTTATATCTTTTTATAATTTTATATTTTTATCTTGTTTACTTATTTTTATATCTATATCTATATCTATTTATATTTACTGCTCTGCTCACTTGTAAGTAAAACCTCCCTCCTCCAGAAGTTAACTGAAAGTTCTTCCATAGAAACATTCCTCTCCTTCTTGTGGAGTCAATCCAGTTCATAGAAAATATTTTCAATGGTAAATAATTGAAGAGTTGTCCTTGGTGGTTCAACATGGGTAAGCACAAACTCCTCAGAAAGAAGGAGTACGTTGTGATCAGAACTTTCAGTCTGTGTTGCAGTAGCTTTATACAGTAGAAAAGGCCTCACTTGCCAGTAGCAACTGCTCTTCACCAGTGAATTTTACTCCAGAATTATCAACCAGCTCTGCTGACAATTTATGCTGAGCTTCTCCCACATTATCCATTCAAATCTGATTATAGGAGGCTAATATCAAAGTGAACAAAGACTGTTTTGCAGACTAAGTGGCATGTAGAGGTAGGACAAAGAACATTTTGTTATTTCTTGGATCAAGCTTGAAGCAGGAGGTCCAACAGACTCTGCAGACTCTGTCTGCTTTGCACAGCAAAGTTTCTGACAAACAAACAGGCCTTCTACAGCGTTATCAGTAAAATAAATAAAATATAATCCAAATATTTCCATAAGAGCAACACATCCTTGGTTCTTAGATTCAGGTGTTAGTTTAGAAGGCATGGAGCTGAAGTTGTGGGTGTTTCAGTGCACTTACACATTTTCTCAGAATCCTTGGTAGATTGAATTCCACCTTCACAGAGAAAAAGCAAGAGCACACTAGGAAAAAAGGGAGATGTTCTCAGGTTAGATGGACAGTTCAGATCATAAGGGCAGGGGAAAAAATGGGCAAGAGTGTCTCAGAATAGCCAATCTGCTTATAACTCTGTTAATGAAACGATGTCATGAGCACAGGTTTAGCAAAACCTTTTAACCCGTGTCATCTCTTCAATCATCTGTTCTGACACTGTAGTTTTTCTTCACTGCAACCATTTAAGAGGGTGGCATTTCTCATTTTCCAGAATTTTTTTTCAAAAATGACAGGAAGATCGACAGTTCCATCAAACTACTGATTAGATACGTTGATGTCCCAGATGCCAGAACAAATCTGAGAGTTGTTTCAAGTCCTTGGCATCTGTGACCAAAGATTTGGTGTGATAGCAGCATATTCACACATTTACTGCTGGTCTTGGCAATTCCAACTTCTCCACACTTAAAAAACATCATATAATCACATCATCTTTTTTCCTCAGTTCTAGAAACACCTGTGTTTTCCTAAATCATGTGATATCCTACCATAGAATCACAGAATCATGGAATGGTTTGAGTTGGAAGGGACCTTAAAGATCATCTCACTCCAACCCCCTACCATGGGCAGGGACACCTTCCACTAGATTAAGTTGTTCAGAGCTCCGTTCAACCTGATCTTGAAAACTGAGTCTGGTCCCTAAAACACTCCCATTAATCTCTAGGCAGAAATTAAGGGGGATTTGTACACCCTGTGATCATAATTGATTTGTCAAAAGAATAGCCAACCCAAGCCATTCTGGGATTCTGTGATTAAAAATTAGCTCAAATTGCTGAAGGTAGTCTTTTGTGAGGGAAAAGAGAGAGCTGCCACCAGGAAAAGGTGCTGGAGGTGGCAGGTAGTCAGAAGCTGTAACAGTTGGCAAGTGTCATACATCTGAAACGCACAGGGTGCCTGACAGAGTGCTTTTTGCATGTTGAACGTTTAATTTTCCAATGCTGGGCTGAACTGCGAAGGAATTGGTGAATTTGTCTGAGAGATGTGTGTGTACAGGGACGAGGAGAAGTTGTTACTGTCTGATGAAACAGATTTTATTCCTTGCGCCCGAGAAACAAAAGCCTGGAATTACAACCTGAGATAGCCTAAAGCTTTGGAAATCAGACAAAACTATAAAAATTAATGTATGGAACTTACAAAGCAATTTTGCAGAAAGGAGACAGAATAAATGCAGCCACTGCTCAAGAATGTGTGATTCCTTTAGTCCTGACTTTTGGATCTGGCTTGTGAATAGTGATGCCAACAAGGAGCATTGTGCAGTCCACAAGTCACAGAAAACAGTCTCCACTGGTGACAAAGGGTGTTTGGTGCTAGGATATCAGGGTTTTGGGTTTGTTTTTTTTTTGCTACAATGCCATTATACCTGGGGTTGTGCATCTCTTGAAGTTCTACATCTCCCTTTGCTATTTCTGAGTGCAAGCCCTTAGGAGAATTAAGGCTGTTATTTCCTGTGATAACCTGTGAGTCTGAATGTTGCTCTGTATTAATCGCACTTGTGTGTTGCCTACGTGGTTTTTCAGGATGCAGAGACTTTGAAAACCTTTAATAAAAGAAGCCAAAGCCTCTTATGAGTCACAGCTGATTACTCATAGGTGGGATTGACTTCTAAGAGTTGGTTGCCCCCTCCAGACTTGCCCTTCAAAGTTCCCAAGACCTGTCGTGCTTTCTCCCACACTGCCCTAAAGAGCAGGAAAAACTCTGTAAATATCCACACAATCACCTTGCTGCCCTTTAAATCCAGCCTTCAAAGTGCCCAGAGAAGCAGGAAACAAATTCAAGAGGGCGAGCTCATTGCGTCATTACAATTTTATCAACATGAATATTCTTGTACTCTTCCTGTTGATTATTTTCCAACATATTCTGCCTTGTTTTAAGTAAGCTTTCTGTGACAAGGACAGTCATACATACTGAAATTTTTGAATTTTTTTTTGCCCAGCAAAGCAGCACCTAAGGCTCATCTTAGACATAATTGTCACCAGACAAAGAATCACATTAGTGCGACACCATTGAATTGTGAGCATATGTGAGGAATACAGACCATAATTAAATATAGATTATGCATAGGAACTGTATCAAAGCTTGCACTAAATGAAGAATAACTCTTCTTCCCCTGATAATGGCCTTAGCAGCTGCTTGGAATTGAGCAGAGGATTCCGAATTCAAACAGTGCTTCTAAAGGGCATAATTGAGTCCAAAAACATCTGCACATATTCGAAGAAAGGCTTTGCCTGTGGTGTCATCATATTTCCTTGGCAGGTTGGGCAGATTGGACCAGAGGCAGCTGGACCACTGAGGCAAATCAGCCTTTTTCACAGTGTCTTCAAATAAGGCTGTTTTTCCCTAAATTTCATGCTAAATTTAAAATTGGGAATGTTTGCCAGTACCTTAAACAGGGACCTAACCCTTTTGTAGGGATGGAGAGCCTTTCAACTGAGGGATTGGGTAAATTACTTGGACATAAACTCACATCTAGTTTGATTAAATATATCAACAGGTTTTTTTAGGAAATGTTTGCACAGAAATGGTGGCCTCAATTCCTAGACAAAATTGCTTATTCACACCAAAAATACATGGCCATACATCCTTCTCCAAGAGGTTATTTTGAAGAGAGTTAGAAAAAAAAATCAAAATTTTGATTTTCCTTGTTGAGATTAAAACAAAAACCAATATTATACAATCAATGCCATTGCCTCTGAAAGGGGTTTCTTCATTATCAGATGAAGAAATGTGTGAAATAGAATTAAAATCCAGAGAAAGCAATAACATCTCAAGGCCTAAAATTATTTTCAAGTAGCAACGTAATTGAGAATTCAGGAATCAATTCTATAATTACAGCAAATTATTGGAGAAATGGGTAAAAATTCAGGACAGAGCCATCTTAAAAAACTTGCTTTTAGAGGACTCTTGGAGCATGTTTATTCAATATATTCTGATCACAGTCATGATTCCTAACACCATTAAAGGGTACTAATCCCTGGACAAATGGTGCTGAATAAATAAAATATATTAATAACTTGAGGCCAATCACCACTAAATAAACAGTGCTCAAACAGTTGCATGGATCCTTGCTATTACGTTGGCAAAGGCAGGCCCCATTAGCTTCTGAAAAAGAGGGGTTATAGCGCTCTCCAGCTGCTCAGAAAATAAAGATCTTGCAGCTCACTGTGCAACATGTCAAGAAAAAAGCCAAGAGCTTTGGGTGTGTGGGTTTTGACATATTCATATAGGGATGTCTCTCCCGGCTGTTGGAAGGCAAAGGTTTTGGCCAACACATAATCAGTGTCATTGAAAGTGCCTAAAAAATGCCGTAATTGATCTAGAATGGTGAAAGGAAAGGAAATGGTGTATGGAAGTGACCCCATCTCCAGGGATGACCCAGCACCAGTATTTTCTAATGTGGCAATTTCTGTAATTTTTAACATGAAAACAGTGATGGTGGCTGTCAGTAAGGAAGAGCACTGCTATGGCAATCTCAGATATGGTTTTATTGAGTTTGTCATTTAAAGATTCGAATTACATCATGACAACTGTTGTTTTTTCTTGCTATTTGACCTTAAGACCTGTGTTTAAAGAGCAGCAGATTTTACACGAAGCCCACTCACAAAAAATGACTGTGTCTTCCAGAAGGTAAGCACTGGAGGATTGGGCATGAGAGCTCCAGGAAAGTCTGGAAAATGTCTGAAACTCCGGTTGATCCTGAGTTGAAACAAGAAGATTTGAAAAAAAATGAGACCTGTTTGGCAAAAATCCCTCGAAAGAGAGGGACTCTTGAAACTGCTGGGGAAGCTCTTGCTGGCTCATGCGGTCACAAGCCCAAGACTTGCTCACCCAGCTGATCATTCACATCAAAGGACACTTCTCTCCACCCCCATCACCAGTAATTAAAAAGCAGTAAACACACCTCCCCCTTGCCTGAACACAAAAAACTTCCATGTGCCAGTCCTAGAGATGGAGAGCTGTGAGTGACAAGATCTTCTAAATTTGCTCTTAATGTGAGTGTGCCAGCCCACTCTGGTGACACTGTGATCCACCAGACTTCTTAGGGGAGAGATGAGATTCCACAAAAACTATGGAGAAGCTTCTTATGACTGCTGAAGATACTGAGAAGGAGAAATGTGTTATTTCTATTCCTATTTCCCAAAGCACTACTAGAAACTTCTAAAACACCAGTATGTACTACCTGTTCTTTTGACTTAAACCAGGTTTCCCAAGGTCTGTAAATAAAGAAATAGTTCAAACAAGAAACTAAACTGTGTAGGCAAGGCTGCAAAATGGGACATTTTGTCCTTTCACACCTGGCGTATTTTAGGCATCTGCCAAGTTGTGAAAGATGCTTGTATTAAAACAAAACAAACTGTGCACCAAGAAACCAAGAAATATGTGTGGGAAGACTACCAAATCTTTCGTCTCAAGGATGAACACAGGACCCCAAAACTTGGCTTCATATTCGCAAAGGAAAAACTGATCCACTGGTGGAATTTGCTGTCTGTTTTGGAAGCAAATCTACTGCAGATTGGGATGCTTATTATATATAGGAAATACAATGTCATGGAGAGGGAGCACATACATTTTAAAAAGCTGAAGTTTATTCCCCTTTAAAACTAATACCTTTAGTTACGTAATTATTACCTGATTCCACTGTAAGGCACAGTTAAGGAGTTTTTTTTAATCTATTCTTTTTGTCTTAATATATTGCAGTTCTAAGTACACCTTTCTGGTTTTAGTTTGCTTAATTTTGGAATTTAACACATCCTTATTATCTTTTTATTGCTTTTCTAATTTCTGCTTATACTTTCAGCCTTTGTGCCATCACGTTTTTTTTATTTTTGTCTTTGAGATTCAATGACCTTCAATGAGTTAATCTTGTTGGTTTAGGTTTCAATCAAAAAAGATGAGATCATTAGACAGCATTATTGATGCCCAAGAGAACTGCAACACAACTAGGGAAAAACAGTCCCAGAAATCTTGTCACAGCTGAAGGCAAGGTCAGGATGGGTCTAGGGGTCGGTGACTCATTTTTAGTAGAAATGAGTTCCTTTAGTTTTTAAAAGACAACTGTGCAGGCCAAACAAGAAAGCAGATTGATTGCAAATTTACTTTTGCAGCTGATGTTTCCCTCTTACTCAAGAGAGATTTGCATCAATCTGTTTTTTACCTTTTTAACTTTTATGCAGATTTTCTGTATGTGAAGTGTCCCTTTTCTCCTTCAACATTTTTCCTAGAAAGGAAGGCCCAGAACTTCTAGGCCTTTTTGAAAATTTTCCTTAGCATCAATTTAAACCAGGCACATTTTGGACTGGTTTTACAGCGTTACTTCCTCTAAGCTGCTTTATTTTCTCTGTTTTGCAGTAAGAAAGAAAAGAGAACACAGAACACATCCAAGAATAGCAGACAAGTGAAGGGAATCCTTCAAATACATTTCAATACTTCCTATGACAAAGAGAAGTAACAAGAGATGGAAATCAAGCCATATATCTCCATGGGAGAGCCATCAGGCAGCTTCCTTCTGTTTCTGCCTCTTGTTTAAACTGAAAGCCCTGATGTTGCTTTACCTGAACCATCAGGGAGGTCAGTAAATACAAACACTGAGACTGGATGGCTGCTCAAAGAAGCCTTGAAATTGTTAGTATTCATTCTCTGTTATTTTGACCACAGATAAAGCAGAGGGAACTTGTTTAGATCAATATCCATGAAAGCAATAGTAGTTTGGAGCTGTTGGAGTTTTGTTCTGAGATTGTCTCTCCTTTGTATTACTGAAGTTTTTAATCCCACACACACTAGGAGTACTGAAAAGTGTGAGGTCTAAGAGGAGGAAAACAATCCAATTTACCAAAAACAGCCTCAGGGGGTTATGGTTGACCATGGGAAATGGATTATAGGATCAGAGCATCCCAAAATCAGAGGATGATTTGAGTTGGAAGGGACCTTAAAGATCATCCAGTCCTAATCCCCTGCCATGGGCAGGGACACCTTCCACTATCCCAGGTTGCTCCAAGCCCCGTCCAACCCAGCCTTGGACACTTCCAGGGATGGAGCAGCCACAGCTTCTCTGGGCAACCTGTGCCAGGGTCTCGCAATTGGGAAGAATATATTATGTGTTTGCCAATATTAGCACAACAGATATAGAAGATTTTTACAAGTTTCCATTCTGGTCTGTGCTTTTATGTAAAAACCTACCTTCCCTGAGCCAACAGAACCCTGGGTGGGTTTCAGAGTATTACATGCAGTGATCTACTTAATTTGAAAAAGGAACTTAGAGAAAACTCGCCTGCCATAATCAGCTCCATGAGACATAGAATAATTGATTTGATTGTTTAAAAGCAGACACACATTCAAGAACGGGTGTGTGTGTAAGGCTACATTTAAGTGCTGACTGCAACTGGAATACAGGAACAAGCTGCTGGATTTCAGCAGCTGTTCACTCCAGATCAAGATAAATCAAGTCAAACTGGAGGAGGCATTCAGAAGGGCTGGGAGGAGGGAACTGGGACAAAAATCTCAACATGAGAAGAAACAAAGAGGATTTTGTGTATTAAGGGACAAGCTGAATGGAAGATCTGATTGCCATCCATAAATGCATTGGGGTAGAATTGAAATCACTAGTGACATTACAACAGAGGAGGAACAGGAACAAACATGACCTGTAATATATTTAGGTTGGAAATTAGAAAGGTTTTTGCCATTTCAGAGCAATGCAGTTCTGGAACAGCATCCCTTTAGGAGTTGCAAAAGCAATTAGTTTGCAAAAGATAATAAACCAGTAGGTCTCGCAGATCTCATGAGAATTGTGGAAGACAGGCATAACAATCAAAATGATCTGAAGACATTAAAGATATGATCTGAATTAAATAGGATGCTGTTCAATGCAGGAAATTAAAAGATACTGCTTATAACTGGGAATAATCTACTGCATGGAAACAAGATGAAAAACTCCTTGCTGCAAGGTTCTGTAGAAAACACACATGGAAGGAAGAGTGGGTGAAAGAAACCAAGAGTCACACACTGGAGAACCCACACCTCTCACCAAGGTGCCTCCACTATTGCTGTTACTGTGAAGAAACATATCCTGCTTTTCTCAAGCACTGGGAATATCCCAGTCACCTTTCCAGACACTACAGAAACACATGGATAGTTCAAAGTGTAAAATAAGGCAACAAGAATGATGAGAATTTTGGAAAGGAGAGTTTCTGAACAAAAATCCAAAGAGACCCAGTGCAGTTTAGCTTTAGAGAAAGCATCATTGCTTCAAATAAATGAAGTCAATGAAGGTTTGGGGAAAAAAGTATTAATTTTTTTCTCTTATTGTTGAGTTAGGCATTCTGCCTAATTCAATTTATTTGGGTTTTGTGCCAAGCAAATATTCTAGAAACATTCAAAGCAAAGTTGCAGTCTTTCTTAACCAAATTTTTAACCTTATGGATATATTTCATAGAAGCAAGACACACCAAAAGAGTCAAATCTGGACTAATGTGTCAAACTTTATACATATTAAAAAATAACGTAAAAGCAACATCTAATAGATTCCCAGAAGCTGAACAGTCATCATTAATGAAAATATGTGTTGGTATTGATTATGCAACAAAACAAAAATAAAATATTTCCCTTTTTCCCAGGCTGGTCTACAAATAGAAGCAGCCCTGGAGCTTTTACAGATATTTCTACACAGTAACAAGGAGTTATCTAGATTTTTCTGTCGTTTCTAATTAATAATATCATGTCCTGCACTTAAGAATTTCAATGGCATGGTGACTAATTACCACAAGGCAAAACAAGTGCTATTGATCTTTTAAGTTCCTGTGTTAACTGCAAACCTGCCACTTGAGGGTGTTCTAAATATTGATTTCTAATGTAAAGTCTCATTCAGCTTTTCCATAGGGACTTTTCAGAGTGGCTCATTACCGTGGTGTTCAAGTGTATGAGGACATAAACTTTTTTGAATAGATGTGAGACAGTTAGGGAGGGGATTGGGCACTGAAATAACCCCAGTAAAAAAATAAAAAGCTGTTATTAACATATTTTCTGATAATAGGAAAGCCTGGAGTTTAATTAATCGTTGATAATATGAGCAAATTTGAAGTTAGGAATATGACAGCAAGCAGTGTTATTTTGCAGTGTGCAACTGTGCAATATCACTTTTGCTGTTTCTGTTTTAATTGTCAAGGAAGCAGATCACAGTGAAACAAAAATTAACAAAACCAGACCAACAAGTATAAGAATAAAAGAGAACCAGGATGATATCACCGCATACATGCAGAAGATGTCTTATCTTCATGGAATGGTTTGGGTTGGAAGGGGCCTTAAAGCCCATCCAGTTCCACCCCCTGCCATGGGCAGGGACACCTCCCACTATCCCAGGTTGCTCCAAGACCCGTCCAGCCTGGCCTTGGACACTTCCAGGGATGGGGCAGCCACAGCTTCTCTGGGAAACCTGTGCCAGGGCTTCAGCACCCTCACAGGGAAGCATTTCTTCTCACACCTTCTCCAGCCACCCCTTTTTATCCAAAATATAAACATAACTGGGAGCAGATGTGGTGGCTTCCAGGTGCCCCTATGGAAAGCACAGGGATATGTTTCCCAGTAGGCATTAGGGAGAGCAGAGCTCCTGACTTTAGTTCATTGCTCTGCCCAGTGGGAAAGGAGCAGAGGTGATTCGAGTAGAGAAAAAAATCAGTCCAACCTCTGCAAATGTTTATGTATAGAGAACAGCAAGAGGATTGAGAGATAATAGGATTAGAATGACTCAGAATGGCAGAGCTTATTAAAACTTTATATTCCACCCACACATAAGGGCAGCACAGCCCTTTCACTGGGGGGCCAGAACACTTGTATTAGTAGGCATCTAATATCTTTTTTCTGTGTTTTCTGCAAAACTTTTGGGATTTAGGTCAAGATGCTCAAAAGAAAAAAAAAAAATTAAGTTCTCAGCATTGTCTGTTTCCCATTTTTTCCTTCCCTTATCAGTTTTTTTCCACTTCTTGAAAAGCATCTTTGCTAACCTATACAAATATGCTCAAAGCTTTAAGGTGGATGAGGAGAGTCCATCCCAGCATTCCAGTTTGCATTTGAGTCCAGCAAGGGCACAGTTCAGTGCAGAGCAGGTTTGGCAGCTGCTGTAAGGAACAAACACCAGTGAGGAGGGACAAGTTAAGGTCAGCTGTAGGTGGGTTCACAAGAGCTAAAAAATGCAACAGGGAACACTCTTGCACAATAAGCCCAGTTCTTTGTATTTTAATATTTTCAGCAAGAGTGTTTAGTCTTGAAATCCTCTTGAAATCCTTGAAATCCTCTTGAAATCCTTACATGTACAATCCATCACAACCCACCGAGGCTTTCTCCAATTGTTGTTCAACACTTGGTTTTCAAATGACTGGAGTTGGGTTTGGAGCAGGCAGAAAACCGGAATCTTCATCACTGCGGAAGAGAACACATTTTAAAGCACATTTTGAAGGACAAGGATGAAGTTCTCCTGGAAACAGCTCCTGAGAGGCAACGATCCCCTTAAGATTACTGATGAACATTCAGCTACTTTGCAACAAAAATCAGCTGACCATTTCAAACTGAAACATATCACTGTCAGTAATATGGACCTGAAATGCATACTTTTAGTATGCATTTTAGAGCTGGGAAATTTTGGTTAGGAAAGTGGAAATTTTCAGCAAAATATATTTTTCACTGTCTGACATGAGGGGAGGGGAAAACTCTAAATCCCAAGGTAAATCCTTTGTCAAATTTTAACTTTTTCACTTTAAAATTGACTAGGATGAACCTTCCAGTATTGGTTCTTGTCAAACTTTTCTCCTGTCATAAAAGGAGAAAATACAGCTGCAAGCAGTCACTTCTCAAGAATGCCTGACTGGTTTTCTCTTAACATGTGCAAAAGGAAGAGAAGTGATAACTCACTTCAGGAGATACTTTTTATGCAACTTATCTCTCACTTGTGAAAAAATAAAGATTTTTTTCTTTCCTTTTCTTTCTGGTTCTTATATTTTGGGGTTTTGGTTGTTTTTGGGTTTTTTTGTTTGTTTGTTTTGTTGATATTTTTAGGAAGGAATAGTTCATAGAGCACAAAAAATATTCCAAGTGTATTATTCTCAGAATATTCAGTTCTTGAGTCTGTGATCTTTTCCTTGCTGAGGGCTATAGAGGCCTTTCAAACATATTTGGTGGGTCTCACACACTTTAGTGTTATTTATAATAAAGAGAAGAAAAGCACATGGCTACAGGCTATAAGAAATGAAGTCTTATATTTATCTGAACTCCTCGACATGTTGATTCATAACTCCCCTAAAAAGTCTCCTAAAAAGGATGTTGTCCTCACTGCATTTGTGCACTAAATGTTTTAATGGGGATTTTATTGCACTATTAAATTTAATAAGACACTTCTATATAAAATAAATACATAAGCTGGAAAAAAGGTAATGCTTCAGTTTTGGAACGGACTTTGATTTAAGTCCAAGTGCTTAAGGTTTTAGGTTGAAGACTGTAGAGATAGTGAAGGGTGTTACTGACAAAATTAATCACTTTTCAAATCTAACATTGTTTTTAAATCAAACAACACAGGAGTTAAACAGTAAAGGTTCCAAAATATGATTGCTGCACATTATTATTTGACCTTGTTACTTATGGTTGGAGCATTTACAATCTAATTATGCTAAAAATCTTTGATAATCTATCCCTACACCCTTCCAACACCAGCTATGGATGTGGCAGACATGAACAATATATGGACTGGCTTTCTGGATTAAATTTCATTTATCCAGTCTTTATTCCTCCATGGTTTTTAACAGTATATTGTAGAGCTTAGCCAGGAAAGAGGAAGTAATACAGGAAATATTAACTTTAGTGAAAGCTTCATCTAAATTCCAACCTAAAGGATGAATGATAAAAACGAGAGGGAACTCTGGTACGTAACATGCTCCAGAGGGTGTTTATGGGGAGTGCAGGGTACTCATCTATTTACAACAGTGTATGTTAAACCAGCTGCAATATTAATAATGTCAAAGGAAACCATCTGATATTCAGTGTAGAAAAATGTATGGTTTCCCAATTCACCAAACTTATTTTCAAAGGTCATGTGAGGTGATTAATCATTTTTAGGGCTTTTTCCCTCTAAGAAAAGAATAATACTTCCACCAGCTGCCTTTCAATACTTGCCAGAAGTGCTCTGAGATAACTGAGATAGAATCACACTGCTTTATTATTATTTATACCTTTCTAACACTCCTTAATTTCATCTCAAACATCTCACACATTGTATCTTCAGAAGCCTGAGTCATTTCTGCAGCTGCCTCCAAGATTTATACCTTTCCTGACATTAACAGCCTAATTTTGCCTCCATGAGAAATAAAACTTACATAGAAACCAATCTCCAAAAGCTTATCTCATCTCTGGGTTTAGACACCCTGAGATTTCAGAATCTTTTCTCATCTTGCCTTTAAGACACCATTTTGTACAGATACTTAAGAAATCTGATACATTTTGTACAGATACTTAAGAAATCTGTAAAAACTATTCTTAAAAACCCATGGTTCGTGGGAGGGGAAGGGATTCAAGAGAATGGCAAGGATATGTTTTAAAAAGAGAATCAGAAATACTTCTCTCAAACTCCCTAAGCTTCCCTTTCTGGAGCCTGTGGAATTAAATTATTAAACGTTTCCTAAGCACGTCATAGTGAGGTGATAAAAATATGGTCACTGTGGAACTGTCAAGAAGAAAGCAATGTTAAAGCAATCTAATTTCCCTCTCTGACTGATAATTTAGCCTACGTAAATGGAGAGGAAGAAGGGGAAACAGGTCTTAAAAGTTTCATACTGCTCTGGTATGACGTTCTCCACAAAAATTAGGGGATGTGGCCTATATTTTACACATAAATCAGAAAATCACTCCCTTAAAACTTAGAGCAGAAGGAAAGGACATTCTTTTGGTTATCTGAAAATGGGAGGGTGTTTCAGGTGGAAGTCCTATGGAATTTGTTCTGAACCTGGCTTTATTTAATATTTTCATTGGTGACTTGACTATGGAGATACAGTTATCTGTTAGCATTTGTAGCTAATGGGCTAGAGGAAAAAAACCTGAAAACACTCTGGAAAACAGAACTGGAATTTTAAGTCACCTTGGCAACTGACAGATATTCTGCAATCCTTGTGGAATCCTGCAATTCAAGAAAAGGCAAAGTGGTTTAAGAATGAATCAAGGGGAATCCTACATAAAAAAGGGCCTTTAGAGGTGTTCCGTCCCCACACATTGGAGCTGATCACAGACAAAGTAAAATCAGCACAGATCATCGTGGAAAAAGTTGAATTCCAGTCTGGACTATATTAGTATAAGGCTACTATAATTCTTTATTTGTAGAGCGATGGCCTCAGCTGGAATTCTGCCTTCAGATTTGGCCACTGCAAATACAAGACTGGCCATACTTGAGAGAGTTCAGAGAACTGTACTGAAAAGACGTTTAAGAGCATGACTTGTAGAGAAAAGTTTGGAAAAACTGAGTCTGTTTAGTCTAGAAAAGGGGATTAAGAGGAGAGTTTCAAGGTTTTGATAAATGAGGTATTGTTATATGGGTGAGAGTTCTCAATATTCCCAAAGAGGGGGTGAGAGCAAATCAGTGCAATCAGCAAAGGTTGAGGTGGTAAGAACAGCAAAAAACAAAAGTACAATGGTTGCGAAGTGACTGCAACAGAGTGAGGAGGGTCAGAGCATCTCCTGTACCACAGGGTTTAATAAACTTGGCCAGCACTTTGGAAGCAGTTTCATCACTTCTTGTATCTGTCTCAGAGGTGACAGCAGGCCTAGAAAACCACCCGATGTTCCTTCAAACCTTATGTGTGTTTGGAAAAAAAGAGGTATGGGAACAGGGAATAGCAGGCACTGGAGGTCCCTGTACTGCATGTACCCATTGGTGTGATGTTATCAGAGAGCTCAGCACAGAACAAGCCCAAATCCATCGAGATGAAAACATTCCGAGATTTCTGTTGTTCTGGAGCCAGCTTTTCCAGGAAGAGAGTTTTGAAGTTTTAGTACTCATCCCAACCCTCCATTTAGCATTTCCTTTGAAAGGAGCACACACTGCTGTGCTGGGGAAGGCAAAATATCACCCAGGATCACTATGATCAGCACAGACCTTGCTGGCTTTTGAAAACCCAAATGTGCACAAGTGAGTATTTTCCCTTTAACACTTGATGTGGGAAGAGCTCAAATGTCTAAGATGAAAAGGGGCACAGTTATTTCTGTTATTAAAATGTCAGGCACATTAACACCTCCAGAAATTATGTTGTTCTTTTTTTTTCTCAGACTGACCTGCTTGAAGCAGAGTTAAACATTGAACAGGAGTCAAAGCACTCATTCAGTAGTTTCAGTTCTTGAAACATCCCCCTTTCTTGCTGCATCTACAACATAAGCCTGTGCTTTTTCTTTCTCTAAGAGGATTTCTTAGGACATCCCACCTGTGATGATTTGTGTAATCAACACTCTCATCAGTGCTTCAATAACCCTGAAATATTTGTAAATGCCTGATCTCATTCTATTTAGTGCAGATTTTATGTAATGTTTTTTATTTACATAAGAAATTAAGAAAAATGACAGGAATGCAAAATTTGAGAGAAGAGAAATGACAGGAATGCAAGTCAAGCATTCAGTGGAGGTCATATTGGAATGATTCTTCTGTAATGAAACCTTTGCTCAGATACCCACATTCTGTACAGGCAAATTTCACTGCTTGACTGAATCAGCAGGAACTAGGCATGTCAAAATCCTGGAATCACTGTCAGTGTACTTAGGGCTGAGCCAACATGATTTACTTCATACCTTTGCAAACTCCCACTGGCAAACTCTCTACTGAAGATGAGGTCTAGTAGAGAAACAGAAAATGATGCACACATGAGCTAAATCACATTTGGGATGACACAGGAAAAAAACTCACAACGATCTGTTTTCTCCTCATGATTCAAAACTGCATAAAAATATCGATAATTTCCCACACAGAACTTGCCTCTTGAATCTGCTGCTGTAGAGCTCTGCTGGGACTGTTCCTGACCCCTTCACTTTTCCAGCCATGGGAGCAATTGCAGCATTTTGTGGTTCAGGAGAAGCTGCTGCCCCAGAGTGCTCTGGAGAGAACTCCTCACATTTACTCTTGCCAGCTCAGCCTCTGCACAAAGCAGAAAATCATCATCGTTTCAGCAGAGCCTTTGCAAGCCCTTACTTTTCTTTTATATTTTGACTTTTTTTTTTTTTACTGAAAAAGAAGTCTGCTGCTGGCTGACAAATGAGGACTTCTGGATCTGAAAATGGCTCATGGAGACTGTTCCCATCCTGTTGTTTAATGTAGGGATCAGAAGAAAACCACAGCCACTGGTGGAGGTGGATGTTGCGCAGCAGGAGCTGAGACATCTGATTGAGATTCAGCTGGAGCAAAGAGGACATTCTGCACCAAATCACGATGTCAAAGATAAGCTGATGAGAAGTGAGAAGGATCTAAACTGTGAAATGCAATATCTCCTGACTCTGTTGGATTTCTACCAAGAAATTTCTAATTTAGAAAGAAAACTATTGTCAGATGCACGCGTTTGCAAGGCTGTCAAATCCTTTAGTGTCAGTGACTCTCCAGCAGCCTGTCAATCTCCATGACCTTGAGTTTTGAATTGCTTGGGCTTTCTTTTTCAACAACATTTTCTCCAATTTTGAAACTCAAGACACTCAGAGGAGTCTGTCATGAAGAAATACGAGTTCCTCTTGCCAAAGAACCGTTGCATTGTCACATTTTGCCCAAGGCTCTGGGGAAGGGAATGGGAAGCCACAGCGTGTTTATTTATACAGATCAAACTGCATAAATGCAACTATTAGAATGCATTTTGCCATTCCTCTTCCATCCCCCAGAAACAGTTTACAGCATAGCCAGATTTCTTCAAAAGTTCTTGGGACCTCTGGAGGTTCATGCAATTTTTTCCAGTTTGGGCCCTGCAGTTGCACATGCTTTTTTTACTGGTTGTACTTAAAAAGAAAAGAAAATCCCTGTTATACACCAGGAGCTGTTCTCCAAAAAAGGGCCTGAAGGTCCAGATGGGCAAGAAGTTGAATGTAAGTCCTCTAAATGTGATCCTATGGCCATAAATGCCCAGCTCCATCCTTGGCAAGAGGGCAGCCAGCAGGCCCGTGGAGTGGATTTTTTCCTCTTGTCCCTAACTTTTGATAACTTTTTCTCCACTTTTGTTGATATATTTGATCAGTGTTGTTCTGAAGAACATTCATATTTCTACTGCTCTGGTGTCTTTCTTACTCTACACACCATAATGACATTTTTTTGGCTTCTTGGGGAATAACACATTTCCTGGAGTTACTGTCTGTGTTTGTAAGCTCCTTATGTTTTACAACCCACTCAAATTGTTTTCAGAAATTCTTCATTTGTGCTTAAATGAAACCTGAATTTTTACATTAAAATCCCTCCCAGTACACAACATCTTCAATTTTTTTTACTGTTGCGTTAGCTCTTGATTTTTTTCTATATATTCCTGAGATTTCCAGAGATGTTCCATTTTTCTTTAAATAATTTCTTCTATGACAGGTTATAAATTATGTCCTAGGATCTCTGTCTTCTCAACCCCCCAGCAATATATCTGCATTTCAAATGCACTCAGCACAGTATCTAAATGCCAGCCAGGCATTTAACCTTGTCATTTTACCTGAAATTAGGTATTCAAATTTTTTCTCTTTGACTTTTTTTATTTTGATTTATTAGTGAAACCTTCAGGTTGCAAGTTACCATTTCAGGATTGGCTCTGAAGGTGTTTTAAAAGCACTGGAGACGGAAAGGGGAATTTTCTGCCCTAGTAAGTATTTGATAGTGATTATCCATATGCCAAATTAATTTGTATTTGGGCCAGACCTGATTTAAAAGGTTCACTCCATTATTTTAGAGGTGCATTGAAAAAGCCCTTCACTCATTTATTTTATTGCTTTGGAAGAAGGACACATTACAGTTCTCTAACCCTCTGGCTGCATCCCTAAAGAAATAAAATGATCTGGTACTGCCTACAAAATCCTGACAGGCCCAGCACTGACAGGCACTCAGAGAACTTGTGCTGGGAGCCTGTCAACCAAAGCAATCACAATTCTTGAATGACATGAAGAGCAAGGAGTTATCTTTTTGCTTTTCCTTCTTTTTTTTTTTTGGCTTTCATGATCTCATATGCAGAGAAGTCTATTGCAAACAGTTTTTCCTTGCCCAAATGGATATTTGGGAACATTCTGTCAAGGTCTCATAGGACGCTCTTTATAAACCATCAATTTGAAGTGATTTTGTCTGCTCCTCTTTCTCATTGATTATCAGGGTTCTCTACATTTGTTTATTCATTGGAATGCTGCAAATTTTTGTACAATTCTTATCTTATACAAGACCTTTTAAAAGTCTGTTAGAAGAGCAAGACTTTCCATCTAGAGGAGCCATTTCTTCTGTGCCATTGCAGAACTCTCTCAGGAGGTAATCCTGTCCCACAGCGTTACGTAGTGCTTTGGAGCCTAACAAGTGGAGTGATGTTAATACTGTTCTATTGACTTTAGATTCCTTCTAATTCAAAAAGGATCTTGAGTCTTTCTGCCTAAAGTTTGAGCATCATTTGATGAAGTCCTCTTTATTTGATGGAGTTCTCTTATTAACAGAGAGGTGCAAGTTTTGCCCATTTTCAGAGGGTTCAGGTATCTCTGATGTATAACTTGGACTCAGAAGGGGTGCAGTCTATATTACTAAAAAAAATAAATAAATTACTATAGGCACACATTGAGATGGTCACTGCAAAATGTAAGTGCTCTTCTCCCCAGCCTTGAAAGCTTTGCTAGACCATTTCTGTCAACTCAAGTGAACCAAATCTTAATCCCACTGAAAACACATGAAACCTGACATGATCAAAGGCCAAGGTTTCTCACTTGTACTTGGGAGAATGGACAAGTCAGGTATTCTGTTTCTGTATTTTTTTTTATATCTCTATGCTGTACTTTATGTCCATCGAGGGCTCTTGGGAGAGATATCACTTGCAGATATGTGAATACTACTGGAAATGCCATTCAAAAGAGGTCTGACTTTGCCTACCTGTGAAGGGCATTAAGGTATAACAATAAAAAAAGAAAGTACAGCCACAATCTAAATAATTGCAACATCCTTGCCAAAAATGACCCAAAGGCCATTTGGCAAAGGGCATCATTTTCTTAAGTGGCTGGTAATGAAGTCTTTCTTTACTTCACGCACTCAGACCTTGCCACATGAATACAGAAGTGAAAGCACAGGGAAAGTTTCTGCATGGTTTTATTTTACCAAGTGCACTTCTGATTTCCAAGGGTGGCCAAACCACTGACTGAAATCACAGAATCAATAGAAAAGCCCTCTAAGATCACTGAGTGCAACCATTCCCAGCACTGCCAAGGCCACCACTGACCTATGTCCCCAAGTGCCACATCCACACAGCTTTTAAACCCCTGCAGGAATGGGATGCCCTGAACAACCTGTTCCAATGTTCCCAGTTTCACTTGACAGTAACGTCAGCTGTGAATTGTATAAAAACCTTCCAGCTTCAGTAATTTTGATCTCTACAAAGCCAAAAATCTACAGCATCATTTGATGATATATTACTCAAGTAGGGCATGGAGGCATTTAAACCCAAGCAAAGAATGGATCCCCACTCTGGTGCTTTTCCAGAAGCCCAAGTACGTATTTTCTTATTTATTTTCAGGACTCCTTTCATGCTTCTTTCAACAGGATGCTTTGGACTTTTGTACATTTCCCGGCTATGTGTTTTATAGACCTTCACCAAGCCTAAGGTGGAAATTTACATTTCTCCTACTTCACCACAGATTTCCCACTACTGGCACCCACTCCTCCAGTGGATAAATCCCAGCCAGAGTGTTTCTAGTCTGGGCTGAACAGGCTGATCTCTGTCTTTATATTGTCTGCACTTGTGCCAAAGCAAATTAGGATTTTGTTTGGGTCCTTGATAGCCCTCAATAATCTCTTCTTGCTAATTCCCTGTGTGCGCAAACAAGTCTGTACACAGAGCAGCCCGACACTGAAATGTCAGCATAACATGCCTGTTCCCAGTGTGTTATTTCTCCTGTCAGGGTGAGAATGAAAAGCCTCATGAGCCTCCATCCTTGCTGCAGCAGTGGTACCAGGGTTTCATCCAAAGAATTACCAGTTTAACAAATCAGGAAAGTTCTCCAGCAACTACCAAGAACAAGTCTTTGGTGGAGGATGGAAGCTGGGCAGGGTCATCTCCAGGGTTCTGAGCACCTTTAGACTGCAGGAACTGTCACTTATTTTCACATACCCAGCTCCTCCTCACTCTCCTCCCTTCTCCACAGAGTGCTGTTGGTCTAAGACCCTGTAATTAAAACACTGAGGAAACAATTTCTTCACATCATTAGGAAAAGGGTCTTCTCCCAGAGGGTGGTGGGGCACTGAACAGACTCCCAGGGAATGGGCACGGCCCCAAGGCTGCCAGAGCTCCCGGAGTGTTTGGACAACGCTCCCAGGAGCACAGGGTGGGATTGTTGGGGTGTCTGTGCAGGGCCAGGAGTTGGACTCCTTGATCCTTGTGGGTCTCTTCCAGCTCAGGATACTCTGTGATTCTGTGATAACGCCCCATTTCTTGTGCTAAGCCACACTACTGGGCTTCAGTCTTCTTTTTCTGTTGTTCTTCCCTGTTCCAATATGTTTGGTTTGATTCAGAATTGGGATTTTTTTCTGGAACAGAGAACAGAAAGGGATGACGTGGTTTTGATAAGAACATTTTTGCATCCATCTAATGTTTTCAGTCATCTCCTCAGAAACACACGCACATATGTTGTACATATCACTTAGAGTATTTATTTCTGCCACTATTTACAAAAGCTGAAGACCCTCAGCTGGAAAATCTCTGTAGAGCAAAGTCTCTGCCATGGAGAGACGAGAAAAACAAAGAGGTTAGATTAAAGGAGGATGAAGTTAGTGAGGCTAAAAAGCTTTTGAAAGCCAGGACAGAATGTGTGTGTGAACAAAAGAACAATACATAAAGCTAACAGCATGCTCAGTGTGTTCCTTCTTAGTCACTTATGTCTGCTGCATTATTTGTCAAAAAAAAAATACTTCTCCAAACTTCTTCCCCCTCTTTAAATCCCAGTCACATGCACTTCTGCTGTGCACCAAGATTGATTATTCACTCCATTGTCATTGCCTGTTGTTCAGTGAATTCTGACCTTTTATTTTAATTCAAGAAAATTCCCGTTACAGACTAGAAAAAAAAAATTCCTTGTTCAAAGAGATGACTCATTTCTTTGCTGTCACATCAGCTTCCATAGCATATTTAACTTTGAAATATTACTGGAACAGGGGAGGAGAAAAGAAAGATGGGGATCAAAAGGTCATTAGTAACTAATGTTATAGGAAGGAACAGGTGAATGTTGAGAAAGTTAAAAAAGGGATGTAAAAAGGTTCACTGATAAAAATTGGAAGAGTCAACAGTAAGAAATGACTGGTTGTCTTTAAGGAAGTTCACAAAAAACATGAATGTTTTAAATTAAGAGAACTGGTAAGATGGTAATATTCTCCCAAATCCAAAGAGATCAATGCCGAGCTCAAACCCTTTGGGTAGCAACACAGATTTAAGTGACAGGAGCAAGATTATGAAACTCAACCACTAGTTAGACAAGAAATGTACCAAGAGCAATGAAACAAAAATAAAAAATGAGATCAACACTGAAAACTCTTATTTTAAAAAGCCTTTTCAATATGTGAGGAACAACTCCCTCCTCCCCCGCTCAGCTGCTGAGTGTTCTGAGCACTACCTGGAAATCCATGAAAGATGATGAGCTTCTAGAAGCAAGGAAATGATAATGAGTGTTCATCAGTAATACACTTCTCTGACACTGGAAAGAGAAAAGAGGAGAAAGTTTTGTTCCTAGGACTGAATTTCTTTCTTATTTCCAAGAATCTGTAATGTGGAGAAAGGAAGAAGTTTGCTTGTTGGATGTGAGCTCCATTCTACCAAACCCAGAAAATCATAAAATATAAGTTTGAAGTGTGATTCTGACATCAGAGAAAAGTTTAGGACTATGGTCATATTGGGAAGAATGAAGGTGAATTAGTCATACCACTATCTGGAGAATTCAGATGAAAAAAATATATACATTTGAGTAATTTTTCCTGCTTGGTGACAGAGGGACCGTACATATCTGGGAAAGGGGGAACACAGAGGTGATTTTAAAAATGCCCACTGCACAAACCACAAGGGAAAAGGAGGTGGGAAGACACCATTGAGAAAAGGTGATGGAGCTTTAAAAGATTTAAAATATGACCCATAAATTTGACTGAATCAGAGACAAAAGTCACAACCCTCCTAAATATCTACCCAGTGCTCTTAGCATAACTGACTCTTGCAACAAGATATGGGCTATCTTCAGACATGACATGCTACAGACTGAACTCAAACTCTTCTTTCCCTCCCCGGTATCTTTTAGGCATTTAATCATGCAGAAAAAAAAAGTTTAGTAAAAACTGATATTTCCTCAGAACTCGCTCTTCAAGCCTAATCCCAAACTGCAGTCCATGTGATCTCCTCTTCCACTGCTTTCTGTTAGCACAATTTCAGCTCTTCCACAAGGAGAAACCACAGATTAAAAATAAAATCACAGAATAGTTTGAGTAGGATGGGACCTTAAACAGTATTTCATTCCAAAACCTTCCACTATCCCAAGTTGCTCCAAGCCCCATCCAACTCAGCCTTGGACACTTCCAGGGACAGGGAAGCCACAGCTCCTCTGGGCAATGCTCCTTTTGACACCAAAAGTTTCCCTCTGACAGGGGCTGTTCAGTGACCATATTTTATTCATTAAAACAACATCAATAACTTACACTAGGCCTCCTAAAGCTGGAATTGGGGATCTATTATAACTCAATCTCCAAACAGAACCAGACTTAAATGGAAAAAAGAAAGTTTCCATGTCAAAAAACTTACTTCATAACATTTAAAGTGTTTACCTACTGAGATACAGAGTTAACATTTGAGCTTCTTTACAAGAATAGATATAACGTAGGCATTACTTCCAAGATTTACTGTATAATACACCATAATAGTGAATTAAAGCTCATTAACTCAACTACACAGGCAAATTAGGTGGGTCCCAAAAGCTCTGACTGGACAAAACCTGCAGGCTGTCAACATAGATCGTTATTTTATCAGGAAATTATTTATTTAATACAAAGATAAAAATCAAGCCAGCAGTGTTATTCTTGAAAAGCTCCGTCTGGATAACCCAGATCTCACGCACACCTCGTCATAAGCTACACATAAAACACTTCAAAGTGAGGACATGAGGCAGAGGGTGACCACACCCAGGGATGCTGAACTGAGATTTGGACAGGCTAAGAACTCTACCCCAGGCACTCTTTCAGAGTTTGGCTCTCGTGTGCTGCCTTCACTCATTTCTTCTACTGTTGTTCCTCTCCTCACCCTCCATCTTTGTAGACTTCCCAATTTCTGTTGTTTTGGAAGAGTTTTGCTTCATTAATTAATGTTTGCAAAGGAGGAGATGTGGCAAATGCTGTTCTAACTCTTGGAAAAGTGCCTGATTAAGATGCAAAGCACAGCCAGAACAGCTGTCAGAACAAGCTCTTGTGCTGTCGATGTCCTGACAATGCAGAAAACAACTCTGGATACAAATTCATCACCAATCAGTTCTTTCTTGAGTCACAAAATAAACTCTAAAAATTATCTCAATGAAACGATTCTCTGCATGTGTATTTTGTTGCCAGATCCATTCAGTAAAGGCCCTGTACTTCTTTCTTGAGAAGTTTCATCGCTTCTGAGCAAGCAGTTAGGCAAAGTCCGTGTAATCAGGGAAATAATTAATTTATCAGCTACCTGCTGCTGTAAACATTTTCCTATTAGAACAGTCATTCTGGGTCAGGATTTTTCAATGAGATACAAAACCCCAAGCTGACATAAAACCATTATCTCCCATTGAATTCAGATTCATCCTGACTGATAGCAGCAGAACTGGTCCATTTGGTTTTCCAGTACCAATTAAGAAACTGAAAAACTCACATCATTTGCTGGATCATAAAAATTTCTACTTCTTTGCTTTTTTCCCCTCTATTACTTAAAATTTTCTTGATTTAGAACATTAACACCACTCTAAAGTACTTCATTTTCTGCAACTGCCCCATGCTGAAATCCCAGGGTAATCTGCTTGGAAATTTTGACTGACGTGCTTTGAGATCTTTTTTTAATTGCTGTGAATAGAATCACAAGAGAACACAGCTTGAAGAATCTGAGCTGATACATGACCAATGAAGTAATAAAGACCTTTTCAGAAGAAAAGTTAATCTTTACAGGAACCAAACATTCCTCATGACCTTGGATTAAATTAGCCCTGTTTCCATGGGAAGCTCATTCTTTAGGCTCAGTCATGGCTGCCTGCCTTTACATTTATTTACAATAGCACCTGGAGTCTTCAACTGAGCTCCCATTATATTTAAGTGCTGTAGCACTATATTGTAACAAATTAAAATACTTTAGAGGAGGCAGAATAATTTCAGGGCAATGTGTTTAAGAACAAATCAGTGAACGTCTATTTTAAAGGCAAATGGCTTTTACAAAGGCTATGTATAGACACATGTCTAAATACTTTAATGCATTAGTGAAGGAGTTCCCCTTTCTCTTCAAAATTGTTTTCTGGTATTGTAGTGTTTTTCTCACTCCCTGTCTTGCACACTCACTTCTCTTTTCATTTAATTCCACTGAGCAGAAGTGGATTTAGCCCATCTGATAATTCAGGAGCAATCTTCTCCAAGGCAGAGACAGAGTTGGGGTATTTTTTCCATACAGGAAGATCCAAAAACCATGGATCTGAAAGAATTTGAGTCCTGGGTTTTTACAGTTGCTTTCCATATTACCATATTTCTGTTGCTGACATGGCTGAATGACCAAATTTCCAATGAACTCCCCTGGGATATTCATATCTTCAATCTTATTTTAATTTTTAATTTTAAATTCCTGTAGGGATTCCTCTCTAGTATTGTCCCAAATATGTCAGAGGGAGCTGGCATGTGTGCACAAGCATGAATAAGTTCATCTATAAGGAAAACTAAATAAGTGGTTTACAGAAAGAACTCTAACAAATATATGCCTAAGTACAGCAATTTTTTCTTAAACCTTTATACCTGAACTTTTTCTATTAAACCCCTGTGAAGACAAAAACATATTTCATGTTAGGTGAAGGAAGGTTTTGGGGGTACTCCAACCTGGTAAAAGACCAGCAACCTATTTTTGCCCTACAGAAGACGAAAATACCTTCTCAGTGAAATCTTTGAGTGAAGAAAACTTTGGGGTTCTCAGAAGGGGCATTGGAAACAGCTGCATTCTCCTCAAACTTGGTTCTAATCTTCCCAAGTTTGAGGACTGATCAGAGAAATAGAAAGAATGTTTAAATATTGTGGTGAATCCTGATATATATATAAATATAGATCTATATAATTTACATAAGATGTATATCTTGTGAAACCATTAGCAACTGAGATTAACAAAAGACTGGAAGTATGAGAGAGTTTTCACTCACATCATAGTTAGGAGCACATCAAAATGGAGCAAGGCCACTTGTACAGTCCAGAGATTCAGTTTGCCAAGATCATTTGATTCGAGCCTTGTGGGATTTGCAAAACCAAATTGTCCAGTCCCTACCTGCAAAGGAAAAAAATGAGCCATCATTGAACTAATCCAGTCATCAAAGAAAAAGAACAAAACCCAAGAGTATAAAGATTAATTGGTTCCTACAGGACAGTAAAATAGTGGTTTCACTAATAAGATCTAATTCTTTGTTAGAGAGATAAACGAACGATATTGGGTGAGTTACTTTCCCCTTGGCCAGTTTTCTCACTAACAAAACAGCAATAATTATCCTTCCCACTCTGTGTTTGGCCACTGAGCTCTGCAGGGGCAAACTGCCTGCAGGGATCAACAACTACTGCACCTCCATACTTTCATTATCTGGCTTCCAGTTATACAAATTCACTCTGAATCTCAACATTCAGAATCTTTCTGACGTAATAAAAAGACCACACACAGAATCACAGAATGGTGTGGGCTAGGAGGGACCTTAAGAACCATCTCATTCCACCCCCTGCCATGGGCAGGACACCTTCCATTATCCCAGGTTGCTCCAAGTCCCATTCAGTCCAGCCTTGAACATTTCCAGGGATGGGACAGCCACAGATTCCCCAGGCAACCTTTGCCAGGGCCTCATCATCCTCAAAGTACAGATTTTTTTCTCAATATCTACTCTAATCCTACTCTCTTTCATTTTGAGTCCAATCTCCCTTTGTCACTCCAGGCTCTTATAAATAATCTCTCTCCATCTTTCTTGTAGGATCTCTCCAGGTACTTAAAAGCAGGGAAAAGAAGAAAACAGAATCATAGACTGAGCTTTTTTAACTTCTATTCCCAGTAACACACTAGAAAAAAACCCCCACCACATTGTTTCTTACTATCTAGAAGACAAGCAAATTACTGAATTGTATTTTATGAAGAGAATTCCCAGGCTCCTTTCTTTCTGTTATGTGTTAATATGGAGATGACACAAGAAGCAATGCAATATTTACCTTTAATTTTTGAAAGATTGCTGTCAAGACAGAATCTGTTTATAGCTATTAAGGACGTTACAAGAGAGAATGTAAAAAAAATAGAGAATGGAAGATTTGGTCAGACAACAAGTAAAAACTCTTGAGTGAACATATTTAAGCAGCTAAAAGGGACAAGTTTTGTGTTTATCATCAAAAGATTTTAATAACAAACATCTAGAAAGTCTTCTGTGGTGCAAACAGACGTGATCATGTCTTGGAGAAAGAAAGAGGAGAGAAGGTCCCTTATGGGTGCTTTTAACTACAGCTCTGGGGGGCAATACTTAAAAGTAAATATAAGACATCTTCAGAATATTATATTAAATCAGACTTAATTGAATATATCAAATGGTTTTCTCCTGCCTGCCACTAATTAAACACCAACAGCTCCTATTCTCCATCCCCCTTTCCTGATAATGCATTCACTAAATACTTTTCATCTTCAGGTGAGCCTCAGACAATCACAGAAGACAAATCCATACACCCTGCTCTGGCTGTAACAGCAACTTAGATGGAGATGTCAAACTTCGAGATATCAGCAACAGCTGACGCAAATCCTATCTCCTACTCAGAAATACAGGAGAGGATGTGCGGGACAAAACAGGAATCAAACGTCAGGAGTAGGTAGTGAAGACTGAAAATAGTTTGAGGCTGGAAGGCAGATTAGAACAGTGAAAGAAGCTGTTATTCTACCTCTCATAAAAAATACAAAAGGACTTCCTGAAGTGTGTTACAGAATCACAAGGGGTTCCAAGAAATTGGTTATGAAAATGATCAGGGTCTTGGAATAAAAATTTCATAAAAAGAGATTGAAAGATTGTATGATTGTTTACAGAAGAGATGAATACAAGGAGTTATGATGAAAATATATTAAATTTTGAGAAGTTAAAGGAAGAACTGCTTATTCATCATTTTTTTATCTCTGAAATCTCAAAAAGAAATGTCTATAAAATTCTCCAGACTGTAAATGTCATTAATGGAAATGCCACTTTTTGAAATATGTAAACCAGTTATGGTTTACTACTGCTGAAGTGTGGCATTAAGGATATATGAAAATAAGCATTAAATATTGGTAAGCTATACTAATGATATTTTCAGCAATCATTGCTCTGTTTTACATCTGAAAAGTATTGTTTTTTCAAAGAAACGAGCCTAATTTGGAACCTCTGGCTAACACTTTTAATGCAGCACACACTTATCCCCTTTGCAGTGGATTTCAGGAGCATCCTTGCACTTAATTTATGGTGTTCACCTGTGAGCAGATGAACATAATAGACAAATTCAAACAGAGTTTGGTTTTTGCTTTTCCCTTCTGTTATTACCACTGTGTGAAAAAATCCTTATTAAGTTCAGCATCAGTTTTGATCTGGCAAACCACCCTGTCTGCCTCTTACAGAAATACCTTATTTTGCAACACATTTTATTCCTACAGGATTCTCATAGGGGAGGAAAATTATATTAATTTCATCTATTCATATTCTTCCTCTGATCACATTCAAAGAATAGAACACCAGACAAAATTTGTTCAGGTATTCAAAATGAAAGTGAATTAAAAAAGGCTGGTGCATAGGGCTCCTTTTTAATTCAGAAAGTCACATTTCATGGGATGAAGGTTCTTCCCAAGCTGCCTGTTTCTCTCACCAGCTATCAAAAAGTCCCAGTGCTTTGTCTTCTCTACTTGTGACATATTTATATTGTTCAGTTGAGGTAAGGAAAAACTCAAAATCAGATTAACTGATAACAGCAGCACCAGTAGCCATTTAGTTTTTTAAGTGTGTACATTCAAAATAGTAAATGTAATGGTGAAACCCAGATTTGCTTCCTGACACCTTGACATTCAAACCATGGGTAATCTGATCACCACGGGCTTGTTTCTGGCCTCTGATAAATTTATTTTATTGGGCAAACTTCATTCAGCCCATCAGGCTGCCACCCAAATGAGACCCTGGGTGCCAGGGCAAGTCCTGGCATCTCTGTTTGAAGGAGCCACGCACCGAGCAGGAGCAATCAGTGTTGCAATCACACATTGGTGGCGTGGAATCAAGCCCTACAGCTCTCTCTGGTGATTTAGGTTACACTGATGAAATTACACTCATCTGCAAGTTTATGGAATAATTAATAATATTATTTAATAAGTGAAGGAATTTAATACTCGGGAAGGCTTGTAGATGAATGGCCAGAAACATCAGTTCGGGTAACTAATGACAAACAAGGTGGTCACTGCACAGAAATGATTTTAAAATTACGGCATTTGAGTGTCTAGAATAATTTTAGTAAAAGATACAGTTACAAAGTGGTCAGAGCAGGACTAAAACTCAAACTGAACTTCTAAGAGCATGAACTCCATCTGGGAATAGTGTGTCTCTTAAGAACCAAATTGCTGGGATTGGCAGGGGTTTTCATTTTCATTTAGAATTTTTAACCTTTGCAACTGAAGGATTTGGGTAAATCTCTAGGAAAGAACAGGAAATATTTCAGAACAAGAACCACAGAAGTCCAGTTTCTATTTCACCTTGAGGAGCTCCTTCATCACAGCAAACTTCAATTCTTCAAATGCATATTAGATGAAGCATCAGGGAAGATTATCCTTTAGGAACTTCCAGAAACATAAATACAGAATTAGAAGAGCTGGACAGTGAGCAAGTAACATCTAATGCTAGAGCAGAAAACAAATGAGTCCTGAAGCTTTATGTCTGTGCTAAAACAACTCTCCAGAAGGACAATTTTAGTCCTTAGCACACCTCAGGCCATCACTGTCACCACACACTGTTTTACTGCAAGGCCCATAATTTGATATTTTTCTTTGAACTTCAGCCCTTGCAGTAATACACACATGAAAAAGGGGTTCTGACAGGGAAGAAAAATGTGAAATGACAAAGATATTTATGACAAAACTTGTTGAATTTTTAATAATAAACCGTAGATATCTGAAAACTAGAGCTGGACATTCTGCTTTGGGCTAAATTGAGCTCAGGGGATCAGTAACAGTAACTGATAAAAATTCTGTGTGAAACCCAAAAGGACAAGGTCTTTTCTCTGATCTGCAGTGTTACAGAGACCTCACTGATTTATAAAGACCGTTCCTTTTTTTACCATTATTTTTAAATACAGCTTGAGTTTAGTCAGACCCTCATTACATCTTTTACTACATCTTTTGCAGCCAAACACCAGGTGGGCAGATACAGCAAAGAGAGGGGTGGGATCTGAGCTCCTCCTGCTTCAAATCCATCCGGCTCCGGCTCCGTCCTGCTCCATGGATTTGCTCTGGTCAGTCCTCCACCCCTGTATTTTATTTTCTGAGTTCAAGCTTTCACATTCACAACACACTGTGGCGGAGCGTTGAACATTAGAGATTATTCATATTTTGGAAACAAAGGAAGAATGAACATTTCAAAAGAGTTTTGCACACCAACACCTCTAGAACACAAGCCATTTAACACTTAAAATAAACAAAGCAAAAGGGAACAGTTGGAGTGTGAGAGGAAAAAAGAAATGCAGCTTTGCAGTGTACAATATGCCTAATTCTAGTAATTATATTATGCAAATACAAATTAGGGAAATGCAAGTGTAAAGAACAAAACTTTTTTCCAACAATGTAGCAAGAATTTACTTGCAGTTTCAAGGGACTGATTTCTAGGAATAAGCAAACCTATTGGGATTTGTTTTTTCTTTCATTGATGGAGGTTTTCTCAATGCTCTCCAGTGCCAGGTGGATGAAAATCCACCCAGCAGATGTGGAACCAGGTTTTGAGCTTCACTGAATATTTATATACTGGTATTGAATACCTTAAACATAATTTTTAAAGTCTGTGAATAGTTGGAGAAAGTTTTTTTTTCCCCACTCCCTGTTCTTCAGTAGCTGGGATGTAAAAATTTTGAAGTGGAAGCTACAGCCCAGGTGCTCAATAATAGAATTTAAGCACCAAAATAGAAGCATCTGCTCTTCCTCAGTTCTCTGGGCAGATTAAATAATTTTGGCTTGGAATAATTTCAGGGATGTTGTAGCCAACAGGTGACATCACGGACATCTAATTTAATGTCTCCCAGCACCTGAACACCAGGCCTGAAACAAGAGTTCAGTAATACAAGATTATCAGTTCTTACAAATTCCTTTTCTTAAGTCATCACATAAGAAAAACTATTAATAATCAAACCATTTACTCTACTAATATTTGCTAGGGAACTTTAGGCCTAACATCTGAACAGAAAATATCTTATTACGCTGATATTTAATACACTTTTAAAAGTATTTATAACAGGCTAGAAAAGAATGCCATATAAACAAGATGTGTTTAATTGCATGCAATATAAAAGATATTTCTATTTTAAATAAGATGTCTCAGTAAGTTGGAAATCCTACAGTCAGCCTAGAACTTAGAATATTTCAACAACCTTGTAAATTTTACTTCTCCTTGCTGTACTCACAGCTGGAATTGTACACTAAATGTCTTTGAAAGAACTGAAAATTACAGCTTAACTTTTACATGCAGTAACTATTGAGCTTCATCTTGATGAACTCAAAAGAAATTTATCAGCCAAGAAATTAATTTTTTTTGTTTAACATAAGTTGTTTCCTTTTTCCCTTACACCCAAGCTTCGAAGTACCAAAAGAGCCCACCTATACTACTAAAATCTCCACCTAAAAGTACAGGTTCTCTGATTAAAAATAAAAAATTGAAACAAATCTCTTGAACAAAAATTGCTTAGTACCAGCTGCTATTAAAATTCTTTGAAAATATGAAAACAAAGTACAAACCAACCTTCAACTACTTATTTTTTCCTTATTTTCCCTTCAGTACAGCCTCTTCTAAATGCACAAAAAAACCCTTAAATATATTAAAGAAGGTTATTGACACAGCAGAACTCATTTACAAGATAAAGTCTCACTGGGAGGAGCTCCACTAATTGGCAATTAACTCAGGTCATTATCTATATAGAGAGAGAATACCTGCAGCCGTTGGGGTTTTTTTGGGGGTTCGGTTCGGTTCGGTTCGGNAGCCTCTTCTAAATGCACAAAAAAACCCTTAAATATATTAAAGAAGGTTATTGACACAGCAGAACTCATTTACAAGATAAAGTCTCACTGGGAGGAGCTCCACTAATTGGCAATTAACTCAGGTCATTATCTATATAGAGAGAGAATACCTGCAGCCGTTTGGGGTTTTTTTTGTGGGGTGCTTTTCAGCTGTCTGTAAAAGGCAGTGTCTGGGGTAAGTAGAAAACCAGTAACTTTGTTTGAGCTCTTTGTAGAATTGAAATCCTGTTCCTAAAAAAAAAAAAAATCAACTATTTGTAATTGTTAAGCAATATTAGCTTTTCAGGGTTTTTCAGAACTGGGTGTTGATTTGTTGATTTTTAATTTTATACTAGTCAAGGAAAGAAAAAATTAGGGGGAAATCATGTTACAAATAGTTTATTAAGGTGTTTAATAACTACTGTGTTTTTGTTAATATGCTGCTAGTAGTTTTGTTTATTTTATTTGTCAATTGAATCATCTTTTTCCAAATGCTCTGTGGGTTATCTGAATTTATTCTGACCTCCATTTCATTTTGCAGTAGCCTGCGAAGAATTAACTGTGTTGTAATTTATGATTTAATTTCATTTTTAAAATCCCTTATCTCAGTGCTCCACTACTTGGATACTGTGTCTCAGTCCTCAGTCTCAGACTGTGAAATGACAAAGATATTTCTGACAAAACCAACATCTCTGGTTACCTGCAGTGTATGAAAGGGTACAAAGCTTGTACAGGACACTTCCAGCTGTTGTTAAAATCCTTTGGAGACTTCTAGGTTTTTATATAAAAACCTTGAGAGACAAAGCATGAGGAAAATAGGTGCACCGACCTTTGAATCCTTAGATTTTTCCAGGCCTGAACAGCTTTTGTTGGTCATAACGTCCTTGTGTAGCTGCTGTAGTAGAAAAATGAGTATCTGTTCATATCACTGCATCCCAATTTAGAAATGGTGCCTTTAAGCTCTGAAGGCAAAACCTGCTGCACCCTTTTTTATCTCCTCTTAGTAAGGTGAAAGATGAGCTGTAAAATAACTTTTCTTTTTGGGCAGATGTGAAAATACTGAACATCCAATTGTTTTACCTCAAGTCAAAAAGTTGATTTTTTTTTTTTTAATTTAACTCACCTGCTGCAGTTCTCTTCATCAGTCCCTTTGTGTGTTACTTTCTTGAACATCCTATTTCAGGCTGCATCAAAGTGAAATTAGACAGAGGCATTTTGCTAATTTGAATTTTAAAAATGCTTTGAAGTTCCAGTCTTCCTGCAATAGGGATATTCTCTGCTTCTCCAGAGGTAAGGAAAGATGTTCAGATAGCTCTGGTTTACTTTTTGGAAGTACAAGTGGCACTGAAGTCTGTAGCTAAACTTGTATTCAAGACACCTCCCAGTGTGGTTTAAGACTCTTTTATGAATTTTCATATGCATTGCACTGTCTGAATTCTGAGGAAATTCCCCTCAGCATCAGACCGGGGAACAAATCAAGCAGAATTTGGAGAAATGTAGATTTTTCTTTCTTTTTTTTCTTCAAAGCTCAATTGAACAGCATTAAACACAGTGGTGATAATAACTAAACCAGTCTTCATCCTAAAATGTAACTTAGTACTTCATATTTCACCCTGAGTGAAAAAGATAAACATACCAGAAAACTTGTAAAGGACTTGGTTAGTACCCTGTATGAGATGAAAGCTTTGTTTTCCTGAGTATAAATGAGAGTTAGGGAAAAGGAAAGGTAAGTTTCCTGCTTACTGGCTTTATGTGGTGAACTTGGGACTGTCCTGCCCCTTAAATAAGATCAAGTATTGATGTGTTTTGAAGGACCCTGAGCCTGTACAAAGCAAGACCACAGCATCTGAAAATATTCTCTTATCAAATTTATCTGGAGATTTGAGAAAAAAAGTACCCATTTGCAGTTTTGGTGCTCGGGTGGGCAGAGGGTAATTCAACTTTAGGATCCTGGGTGCAACTGTGAGTCCACAAAGTCAAAGGCAGTGTGATGGTAACAGGGGACTGCAAGTTTCAATTTCGTGTGGAATTCAGATGCCTGAGCCCACTTCAGGCCTTGTTCCCAGCCCTTTACATGAGTGTGTGTTCTACCAATAGCTGGGAAGAGCTGACCCATCTTCTGCTTAAACAAGCATTTCTATCCCAGGGTGTATTACTTGTTCATACCCATGTTGTTTATATTTGGCTTAAAATTATCTTGGGGATTGAATACAGAGGTTAGAGTAAGGTTATTTCTTACTAAGGCTTTAATTGGTCACTAATTCTTCTGATCACAGGCTTGTTGAACTGCAAGTATTCAAGTTTGTTTCGTTGGGTTTTTTACCAAAGCACTTTGAATCCTTCAAGCAAATCTGCATGTGGAGTTACTGACGGGAGTGCAGACACAACTGGCCACCTTGTGCTCTGGGGTCTTGCTGACGGCTGCCTCTCTGTGGTGGCGAGAGCCTCTCCTTGTTTGTTTGCACATCTCCCAGAACAAGATCCAGTTTGGCTCCATGTTCGTAGAAGAAGGGGGACAGACAGGGAGCAAACAGATGGTTTGGAGAAAGAAGTTGTCACCCTTTGGGATTACACTGTAGGCCTGAAGTACTCATTTGCTGGACAGTCTCCCTGGGCCTGAGATTCATGAATGTCCAATTTTTCTTCCTCTGCTGATCTTCCATAGGAGAAACAGGCTGGATTTATGCTATCAATCTTTGCTTTATAAATATAAGGTTTGCCTACAATTCTTGACATTTCTGCAAATCTTGGGCTGGGTAGGTGTGTGTATTTCTCTTTCTGTGCTTGTTTTGATGCCTCCCTCCCATTCTGCATCTGATTACTGCTATCTTAAGCTTCTGCTCCATAAAGTGCCCATCCAGCTGTGGGCTTTCCTAAACAACTGCTGTGTACATCCCGCTGTGACTTGAGTGCTGTGAAGGGCAAAGGGAATCTTTTGGATCCTGCATCGCTTCACATTCTGTTCAGGTTTCCACACTGAGAACTTTAAAAATACTTCGTGTACCTGGCAGGCCTCTGTTGTGCAACTTTGAGCAAAGACTTCTTGAGAAGCCCCAAGTCATTAGCTGCCTGTTTGCTGTGCTCCTGACGAACACGATGTATTTTGGGTGGAGAATGATGCTTTGATCCTCTTTGACCTGACAAAAACATTGTGGCCAACGTGCCAAGTGCACATTCCCATGATGCACACGTTTATGAAAATCTTCCTCAGTCCTGCAGCTCTCAGTGAAATTTATCACATTGCAGATCACAGCCACAGTTTCTTCAAGAAGGGGAAATGTGAGGTGACTGCTAAGACTTTTGGGAAGTCTTCCACAGTTTCAGTAAAAGGGTATATACTCAGCAGCTGCTGACACAACAGCTGTCAACAGTAACAACATAAGATTTTTTTTGTTGTTGTTTTTAAATAATAAAAAATTAAATGGGTGATTAACTCAGCCTGGTAATGAAGTATCTGAATTTTGTGAATGAACTGAAACCTTATGCACAGTGAAAAATGGACTGCTTGTCAGAACTCTAGTTCTAGTCCATTATTTCCAAGTGAACTATTACTTCTCTGGTAGAACAAGATCATGTTACGCTAGTTAACTCCTGGGTAGGAAAACCATGAGTGTTTCTCTGTTTGCCCTACAGTACTTTAAGCAAGTGTCAAATACAGATGTGTCATTAATCAATTTTCTCCTCCTCTCTTTTCCAGATAGCAGATAATTCTAGAAATCTGATAATGTTTGTGTTCTTAGAAGTCTCATGACATTTCGGGTACAAGTTTTGACTCCTGGAACTTCAGTTCTAATGTTGTGTTGTTCCAAAACTCCATAGTTCACAATTAGTAGTCTACAATTTAATTACTGAGAAATAAATAAAGATAAAATGGGGTCATGACATAAATTAAAAGTATTCCACATTTTTATCCCTTAATATTCTGCCACTAAAATTGAGACACTTTTAAAAATATTGCTTGTTTTTAATAAGAAACTCTGGCAGTGACATTCTCCCCTTTGTTCAGAATCTTTCTTCACATGTATTATGCAATATTTTTTTCCCAAATTATGAAGATCTGAGTGATTATTTTACTTGCACCCTCTGGTGGCAGCAGATTCAGCCCTGGTCAGTGGAGACCAGCAGCCTGACAAGCTATTCCTCCAGCAGAGCTGAGGTTACTGGGTTGCTGCTGCCCTACCTATGATCATAAACACTCCAGGGAGCTCCTGGCTCAGAGCTAAGGTCAAGGGGGAGAAGAAGTGCAAGACCTACATCCACAGGATTAATTTCCACATAACTCTATCTCCTTGAGAAATATACTTGGGAAGCGGGTGAATCATAAAAAAGGACCTAAAGTATAAGCAAGATGTACCTTCCTCCCTCCAGGTACAGACCAATATTATGGAGACTGGGAATGGAAGTTACATCAACTTCAGAGTTTGGTTTACAGCCTCTGCTTAGGGCATTTCTCCTGACTCCAGGGAGATATATTTTTTAATTTGCTTTTAGAAAGGAATGCAATTGATTTGCAGTTTTAAACATTGCACATACATGCTAAGTAGAATTTGTTATATGTGAATATAAGCTGTCTCTTGCTCTGCCAACACCTTAACAATTAATAAACATATACACCTTCTATCTAATGTTTAGGTGAAATACTTGTACTTTATGGAAGTGACAATCTGGAATAACCCTGCACATCATGCAGCAGTTACACTTTCCCTGAGTGTATGCGAATATTGTGCTAGAGTTGGGTAAAGCCTGAGGTTTAAAAGTCAGTTTTGCCTTTGCAAGACAGGGTTCAGCAGGTCTTAACTTCATCTGTTATTCAGAGAGATTTTGTAACCCAGGCTGGGCTCTGCTGCAGCCGAGTAGTCTGGAGGCCTGAGCTGTTTGCTGTGTTCCCTACAATTGCTGCCAGGGTTGCTGATGGCTCTCAGGAAATCTGTGTGCATATTTCCATCCATGCCCACACCAGGCCAGCACCGCTCTGGCCTTGGGTTCTCTTCAGCAGTTATGAATGATGTTACAAGACTGGGGAGTGGCCAATGCCTGAGAGGATTGTGCGGCCCTTCAGAGGCATCCCAACATGTCGGAGAGGGGCAGAGAAAAACTTTCTGACATTCAAAAGGCAGATGCAGGGTTCTGCACCTGGGGAGGGACAACCCCAGGCATCAGGACAGTCTGGGGGTGGTCGGCTAGAGCAGCTCTGCAGAGAAAGATCAGGGGGTCAGTGAGCTGTCCCTGAGCCAGCAGTGGCCTTGCGCCAATGTGATCCTGGGACTTCTTAGAGAACTACCAGCAGGTCAGGGAGGGGATCCTGCCCCACTGCTCAGCCCTGGTGGGGCACATCTGGAGAACTGTGAGCAGTTCTGGGCTCCTCAAAACAGGAGAGATATGGCAATCCTGGAGCAGGGCCAGCAGAGGCTACAAAGTTGGTCAAGGATCTGGAGCAACTCCCTGATGAGGAAAGGCTGAGGGAGCTGGGGCTGTTCAGCCTCGAGAGGAGACCCGGCTGAGGGGGAACCTCATCCCTGTCTGTCCCTGTCTGCAGGGAGGGCTCAGAGCAGGGCCCAGGCTCTGCTCCATGGGGCCCAGCAATGGCACCAGAGGAATGGGCAGGAACTGATGCCCAGGAAGTTCCACCTAGACAGGAGGAAGAACTTCTTTACTGTGAACAGATTTCCCAGAGAGGCTGTGGAGTCTCCCTTACTGGAAACATTCCAGAACCATCTGGACACAACCCTGTGCCACGTGCTCTAGGATGACCCTGATGGAGTAGGGAGGTGGGCTTACATGACCCACCGTGGTCCCTTCCAACCTGACCCATTCTCAGACAACACCAAGAGTCATGACAAATGGGAAGGGTGTACTGGACCTGTGGTGGGTTGATTAGTTGGTTATCCTTATTAAAGTGACCTAGAATGGCTTTGTATTCCTTCATAGAATCATTTAGGATGGAAAAGCCCTCTAAGACCATCCAGTCCAACTACTAACCCAGCACTGCCAAGGCCACCACTAAACCACATCCTCAATTGCCACATCCACATGCCTTTTAAATCCCTCCAGGGATGGTCACTCCACTACTGCCAGGGCTGGACAACTCTTTCTGTGAAGAAATTTTTCTAATATCCAGCCTGAACCTCCCCTGGCACAACTTGAGGCCATTTCCTTTCATCCTGTCCCTGTTTCCTGGGAGCAGAGCTCAACCCCACTTGGCTGCCCCCTCCTGTCAGGAAATTGAGGAGAGCCAGAAGGTCCACCCTGAGCCTCCTTTTCTCCAGGCTGAGTCCCCCCAGCTCCCTCAGATGTTCCTGGTTCTCCAGCCCCTTCCCCACCTCCATTCCTTTCTCTGGACAAGCTCCAGCCCCTCAATGTCTTCTTGTCATGAGGGGCCCAAAACGGAACATGTTAAACTCTTTGACTTCTCTTGCAAAGAAAAGCTACGCACCTGCCTTTATTGTTCCCACTTTTGGTTTATTCCTGGGTTCCTGGTAGAACTTCTACTAGGCAGAGCAGCCATCAATATTTATTTCACTCCAAACAGATAAATTCTTCATTTGCTCCTCTATGAACACCTCAGCAATGGATGAGTTTATTGCCCTCATTAAGTGAACAGGCAAACTTGAAAGTTGAAAACATATGGAGCTTCTGGGTTATTGCAATAAAAATACAGCGAACTGTGAATTTCTTTTCACATATGTGGGGGGATTTCTACTGTTCAGTTCTCAGCTTTATTTTGCCAGAATAAAATATTCAGAATTTTCTTTCCCAAAGAGGAGATGGTCACTGTCAGAAGGAGAAACATGGTGAGTCCAGAGGAGGCCACCACGTTGATCAGAGGGATGGAGCACCTCTCCTGTGAGGAAAGGCTGAGGGAATCAGGATTTTTCAGCCTGGAGAAGAGAAGGCCCTAGGGTGACCTGATTGTGGCCTTCTAGTACCTGAAGGGATACTGCAAGAAAGATGGAGAGGGACATTTTATAAGGGTCTGGAGGACTGAACACAGGGGAATGGCTTCAAACTGACAGAGGGCAGGGTTGATTGGAGATTAGAAAAAAAGTTTTTACTGTGGGGCCCTGATGCATTACCCAGAGAAGTTGTGGATGCCCCATTCCTGGGAGTGTTCCAGGTCAGGTTGGACAGGGCTTGGAGCAACCTGGTCTAGTGGAAGGTGTCACTGCCCATGGCAAGGGGTTGGAATAAAATGGTTCCTTCCACCCCAAACCATTCCATGATATTTCTAGTGGGGTTTTTTCATCATTCTGTAACTGAATTCCATAGCAATGCTCTTGGAGCTATGGATACTTCTGCATCTATTAAATGGGCTCGTCGTCCTGGGAAGGTGGAAAACCCTGGTGAGCCATGTCTGGTGGATGGTAGGACACAGAGATTCCCCCTTGGCAGGACTAATGACACGAGAGGTTGCCTTTTCCTCTGAACACCCCACAGCAACTCTTACACATCCCCAACATTTTCCATTCCAAACCCCAAATCCTCTTTGTCCCTGCATCCCATAATAAGTTCTATGCCCTGGTGGCCAATAACACCTGCTATCTTGTACAGCACACAGGAGAAAGAGCTTTTTTGGTTGACTGGCTGTGCTGGGTTTCACAAGGTCAGTGGTCTAATCCCTCTCCTTTGGCAGTCACGGGAGTCTGCTCTTCCCCACCTCGGTGGGAACCTCCACCTGGCATTCTTCCCCCATCCTTGCAGGGCCTCTCAGTCTGACTCACCTCTGCTCAGTGCACAAAATAGTCTATGAACAAATAGCTATTCATTAAAGGACGCACTTGTTCTGTGTGAAAGTTGTAAACACTGTCAAAAACAACTTCCTAATGCACGTTCAGATGTGGGTGAAATAAAGATTTCCTGGGCAAATCTTAATGTTGCTTATTATTAATATTTTTTTTTTCTCTAGCCCCCATTGTACAGAAAATTTTCTCTTTCTGCTCAAACACATTAGTGGGTCATTCAGGGCTCCTTGTTATGATTTTTTACCTGTTTCATAAATGCCAGCAATCTTTCCTTATTTCAAAAGCTTTAGTTATCTCTCAGGGAGGGTAGGAGTGGTATTTCTTGGAGCAGGAAGGGACCTGAAAGCCTGTTGAATGAGAGGTATTCAAAGGTTTTATTTTTAAATAGTGAATAATCTGATATATGCCTGAATCCAAAGGACAGAATTAGCTTGCAATGCAATGCTAGTTTTTCATCAGCTTCAGCAATATAATTTAATTCTAAGAAAGAAGAAAAAAGCTATTTTTGTTGCATGCATGACTGTATCACTGAGCCAGCAGGGTTTCCTCACAATGTTTGTCAAGAGAGGAAAGAAAACAACAACAACAGCAGCAAACTCAACAAGTTTTTTCCCTACTGGCCAAAAATATGCAAATTCATTAACAAGCCACAGAATCAATAAAACTGTAAATATTTGACAAACCACTGTGTTCCATTACGCCAGCCAGAACACCTTTCAGCTTTTCTTATTTTCAGACTTGTTTCCTCTGGTTTTGCTCAAATTGTTGCAGTTATTTTCCCTTGTCCTCCTGTAAAATTGTATCCAGGAAGGCAAGAAGTTCCTCAGCTCTGAGCAGTGGTGATGTATTTAACAGTTCTGAGCACAAAAGTTAATTAGACTTCATCTGTTGGGTCCTTTACACAAATACTCATTGGTGAGACCTCCTGATAGGGAGAAACCTGCCTAAACTTTCAGTTTGTGACATCCATTTGGTTTTTGCTGTTTATGCAGCTGAGCAAATGGAGCTGGAGCAGCCGCTCGCTGGCAAGGCAAACTTTTGTTCCCAGTCATGATAAATAGGACACTTAACCTTTTAGGATAATGTGCTTCTCTCTGGACGGCCTCCCCTGGAACAGGGTTTCTGGGTGGTCTTATTCCAGGCTGATCCAGGAAACATCAGCACACAGACAGCAGTTTTACCCTCTTCAGTTAAAATTACTTGACTGCTCTTGATGTCAGAGCACAGACCAGAGGGTCACTCAGGTTGGGAGGCACCTTGGGATGTCACTGATCCAACCTCCTGCACAAAGCTGGGCCACTGAATTCAGGCCAGGCTCTTCAGGGTTTTATCTGGTGTGGTCTTGAAAGCTTCCAGGGATGGAGACTGTGCAATATTTCTCAAAAACAACTTCTTTTGCATTAATTCATGATTGCAAGTGCCGTAAAACAGATGTTACTAGCCTGTATTAGCATCTTAAAAAGACCCCAAGGTCATACAAGTGCATGCTGTTTCATGGCCTTCAACTTTTAAACCACAGAATCAATGATAATGAGAAATGTAAATGATTATTTTCCTTCTTAAAGGTTTATTCATCAAATATTTAAATGGGATTAAAATCCCCAAATTCCTGAAAAATATTGTTTGTTGGTTTTGCTCAGCAGAGTGTTAATACATTCATTTCTCTTCTGGTAACATTTCTGTGTGAAAGTGCTTGAATCAAAGGTAAATGTTTTCTCAATAAATCATGAAGGGTGATGCCTGAACTGGTGAATAAATATTCAATACTAATTCAGTACAAGAATATCTGTGCAACCTCCTCTAGGTGACCCTGCCTTGGCAGGGGGGTGGAACTTAATGATCTTCAGAGTCACTTCCAACCCCCAACTATTCTGTGAATATATTCTTGTATTTGGTAAAATGAGATGGATTTGTTCATTAATTTAATTTTACTTCCAACAAGGCTTATAAATAGAACCCTCGTTAGACAAATGAGCTGGTATAAGAAGCTTCAGCTCTATTGCAAAATGTCAGTGTGAGATCCTCGATTAGATGGCAAAAGGGTCATTAAGTACAGTTACAGTATAATTCTAAAAAACCTAATTACTGCCCTACATGGATTCTTTTTGCATGAACTGGGGAGCTTATTCCATATCCCCAAAGGGGTTTGGGATTCTTTATTGAGGTTTTTTTGCATAGCAGTTCTTTATCTCTGCCATTTCTTTAGACACTGAGTTGCTCTCGTCAGCACTGCAAGGTCACCTTCTCCAAACTGCTTCTCACAGAGGGCAGGAAACACAGTGGTTTGATAAAAGCTGAAAAAAACATCCCAGGGTATTCAGGTCTGCCATGCATTCCCATGATGAAACCATGGCATAAAACCATGTCCATAAATACAGGAAACTCCCTCCTGATCTGCTGAAACAGGTAGAGTGTGTGCCCCAACTCTTCCTGCAACAAATTGTTTGGAGTCTTACTCATTCAACTGCAACAAAAGCTTTTAAACCTGTTCTGAATGAGTTGGCCCAGAAATTATTTTCTCTACTCTTGTACTTTGCTCTTAACTTTGTCTCTTCATTCCTGATATTTTTCACTGGTAGTGACATACATCATGCACTTAAAAGTAAAGGTAGGACTCTTTGTCTCTCTCTTAGTTTGTAAATTTTACAGACTCATATCTAATACAGAGAGTGTTTCTTAAGTTTGGTGGGATGAATTGCCCTGTGAGTATCCTCATATTCTCCAGGTCTTACTGGTGCCAGAAGAATCTTAAGTTGCTCAGATAAATTCAGCTTGGATGTAAATATATAAAGGCAAGGAAAGACCCTTGCCATCAACAAAACAACTCCTTTGGCTGCTTGTGTCACAAAATTTTTTGTTTCCTGAATGCAGAATACTTCAAACATTGTTCAGTACTTTAGGCCAGGTCTCATCATGGTCCTGCAAAGCTACATTTCTCTGAGCGTATTTCTACTAATTTGTGTTTTTACAGCTGTATGTCTTGCTAGGACCAATTCTTCATCCTTTGGCCTGCACTTTCTGAAGCACCTTTCAAGACTTTATTTGCCTTCCCAGGCCACTTCCAGTACAGAAAGACATTCAGATGCTCCATGATGAGGAGAGAGACCACTGAAAACTCTCCCTAAGATACAGCAGTGAGGTTGCTCTAAACACCTTCCAGTGGTGCAGCTTCAAAGTTAAAACTTTTTCAGTATCTCCTTTCCTTTATACCTGTAGGGGCTTCTGAGCATCTAAAACCTCATTTAGAAAATGCAGAGGTCCACACTGAGCCCCAGTGTGCACACAGCCATTGCGGTTTGGGAATTCACAAAAGGAAAAGGCCTGGATTTGCTTGAAGTTTTCCTCGTGCATTATCATAGAATCACAGAACGGTTTTGGTTGGAAGGGACCTTAAAGAAGATCTAATTCCAAACCCCTGCCATGGGCAGGAACACCTTTCACTAGACCATTTTGCATTATTTGAAGGAACAAATTGTTCTGAAACAGGACTGTAAGGTAAGAAGACGGATTATGTCCCACAAGGACAGAGGAAAGCACGGGATAACTGAAAGAACAAGACTAGCTCAAGATCATGTTAAGTTCTGTGTCAGCAGTCACAGTGCAGGGTGGGGACACTCAGAATCAGAGGCCATTTTCATACACATTTCTTAGCAACATTAGATCAGGAGTTTTACTAGGAAATAATTATTTTTTTGTATTTTAGGGGAAGGTGTTTGTTCCTTCTTCCAGCATTACTCAGAGAAAAACTCAATGTAAAGATTCCCCTGCTAATTAACCTCTTCATGAGAGAGGTGAGAAAAATTAAAAAGCCAACGTAAACACACCGAAATAAGGTGCATTAAAGCCAAAGGTTTTGGATGATGATTTTGTGTTTATCAGCAACAGTGTTTATGTAATGAAATTGCTCCTTGGATTAAACTTTCAAGTGACAGGAACAGGTAGATCTGCTCAAGTAAATAACTGGTTGTACAAAAGCTTCTGCTGGTGCAAACTCCTTCAATTTTTAGGGTCATTGCTCAGAAGACAGGTATTTACACTGAATAAACTGGGGTCCATGTTCAGGCATGTGGAATTCTTAATGCAATTGGGCACAGCAGTGAATAGGAAGGGATATTGGTGTTAAGCAAAATAGGCCAATTCTTCTTCTGACACAAAATGTGTCAGCAGGAAAATGAGGTGTTGCATTTGAGAGAGGAGCTGACTGCTTTTATTTTCCTCTCTTATGCACTGTGAGAGTTTGGGGATCACTATTCCACTTGTAACAGGGTGCAGAGCAGGGAGGTGACGCCCCTGAAGAATCATCCTCAAGGTGTGAGCACTGGCCAGCTCATGCAGCAGAGACGAGAAAGGCAGTGAATAGTCTTTGGAAACGGGAAAAATACTGTGAAAAATAACAGCTGGTCATGTTAAGGGCACGTGATGCAGTGAAAGGCTGAATGTGCTCAGGTTAAAAACACAGGGAGAAATGCAGATTCAAACCTAGGAGAGAATTTCCTCAGCTTTCGATGTACACAGGCAATACACATGATTGCTTCACCCTAAGATTTAAAAGAATTCACAATTAGTATCTAGACCACTCCCCCATATGTGATCACAGAATTTGTTTTTCACAAAATCATGTGCAACTTTGTATGAGGACTAGAAAAATCATTTATTTCATCATATTTAGAGTGATAAAAAACCCTGTTGCAAAGGGGTGACCCTTTTTTTTTTTTTAATTTTCCAGTCAGAGTGCTGTAACCACCAGGTGTTTGCCCAAGTGACTGTGATATCAGAACCAATATGTTGGTTCAACAAATCATAGAAGAGATAAAAATAAACCAAATAATAAATGTTCTCTAATAAGCACATCATAAATTCAGGGGTTTTTCCCCTTTTCAGTTCTTTCCACTGCATTGCCATGTCGTAGTGACCAACCTGAATGATTCTATGAATTATCCATACTCTTATTCAAGGTAGTCTGTTACCTTCTTCTATTCCTTCTTAGTGAAATCAGCAACTCCTTTATAACCCCTATATGTTTTTCAGCTTAATATTGACTGAATTCAAGTCACAATTTCCCTTAATTAAACTTCTAGCAATATTCTGCCTTCAGAAAAAGATTAATAATAACCAGAGTGTCAAAGCTATCTGCATTTATTACTGGAGATGTATTATGGTCCTGAAAATACTATAAACATATAATACATTTATTGGCCCAAAAGTCTTTTGTTGCTGCCACCTCCAAACTCTTCACAGACAAATAAGAAAAAAAGTTCATGGCAGTAATATGAGAAAATATTTTTGGAAAACTGGAACCCTTCAAGATAAGGGGAAAATGCAAAGGCTGATTTGAGGTACATCTTCCAGAGAGAAGAGGAAGCCTTAGATGGATCTCATATACCCAGATGCATATGACAATAAAAGTATGAAATTATATACAGGAAATCAGTTCATGCTCATGGGTGAATCCCCTCAATGCAGAATTCTTCAAACAATGATCTTAATGGGGAATGAGCTTCTTTCCTGTAGAAATTCATCACTGGAGAGCAAACTTTTCCTCTCTGTCAGCTTCATCCATCTTCCAGACATGGTGCTGTTATTTAAATTTTCTTGACAAGAAATCATGATGGTATCAGTAGTTTCAGGAGATCTTGGCTTGACAGGAGCTATGGAGATGCTGCTCTGGATGGCCCTGAATTTATCCTATGCCCTTGAGGACAGAGCCCCTAAGGACTCAGGGTTTTTATTTTATACTCCTTGTCAATACAGACAAAAAAAATGCTATTATTGGAGGCTTGAGATTTTTATGTAATCCCACAGGAGAAAGATGTCGATGGATTCTAAGTGTATCTGACTCTAAATTAATCAATATACTGCTGGAAAACACAGTGAAGAAAAAGAGGGGGAAATAATTCAGCCTAAGATGCATGGTATGAAATATAAGTATGCTAAAAATATTCTGTCCTGAGCCTGTATTGTTCTGACTCGATGGGAAACTGTCATGGATTTGTTTTCTTATTGATACAGAATGCCAGACTCTCAAAATATCTGCCAGCATCTTTTAGAGGCTTGTGTAATGGCAAAGCTATATTGTGTCTGACATGTTCCTCAGTTGGGAACAGTCAGAAATAGGATGGAAAATGCCTCTTTCTTGCTCTGGGTTTTGATTTCCGTTAGTAAAAGTTTTTTTGCATGTGACACACAGAAATAATAACAATCCAAAATAAAATATCTAATATTACAGTAAGCAAAAAAATCACATTTTTCCTGTTCTTTGGTGCTGTATTAGAAAAGCGGTGGTTTTTTTCCACTAGCTGTCACATTTCATTCTGCTGATTGTGGCACATGATGCAAAATTCCATAGAGAATATCAAGTAGGAGAAAATTGGGGAGTGGCATATGAAGAACTTATCCACAGGGATTTTCTTTTAAGACAGAGCTGCAGTGAAAGTCATTTTGTCAGTATTCATAAAAGCTAAATAAAGGTCTTGCATTCTGCTCAACAGAAAAAAAAAATGATACCAATAAAAACATATTATTCAATTTTTTTAGTTTGTTTACACGGGTCTTTACTCCTACTGTGAGCACGTTTCCTTTGGTTTAAACAGAAGGAAAGAGAAAAGAGAAAAACAGTTTTAAAACGGTAATTTGGGGTTCTCTTAGAACTCTTGCTATATTTTTTTTTTTTCTGTAATTGGCTCCCAAAATGAATTCAGTCACCAGTGGCAAGGTTAGGAGGAAATCAATCAGTTGTTGGAGTAATGGGGATAGTTTTCAAGTTGTGATGCTGTTACACTGGCAACAGAGAAGTAATTTTTTTCAGCAGGAAAGAAGTTGGACTTCCCCCTGTGGCTGTTGAAATTGAGCTTATAGGTAAATTTGTTTTCACAGAAGCAACCTCACTTGTCTCCTGCTATTGAGATAGTGTCTGCTGTCGTCACAGAGTGGTCACTGCTGTGGCAGTGGAGTCTGTCTGCAGAATATTTATAACTGTTGCCTACTCCAGTGGGAAGAAAAAATATTTTTCCAAGTACCTACTGGCTCATTATTCCTTTCTGTTACAGAATATCATAAAAATGAAGTGCTGGAAGAGACCTCAAGAACACATTTATTGTGAGCATACCTAAGTCAAATTCAGGGGGTGATTTTTTTGAAAATTAATTGGACCCCATGGGCTCATAGTCCCTTCAGCAAGACGTGAGATCATGGAATCACAGAACTATTTAGGTTGGAAAATACCTGTAAGCTCATTGAGTCCAACCGTTCCCACCGCAGTGCCAGGGCCACCACTGCCCCATGTCCCCAAGTGCCACATCCACACACCTTTTAAATCCCTCCTAGGATGGTCACTCCACCACCGCCCTGGGCAGCTGTGCCAGGGCTGGATACCTCTTTCCATGAAGAAATTTTTCCTGATATCCAACCTAAACCTCCCCTGGCACAACTTGAGGCCATTGCCCCTCATCCTGTCCCTGTTCCTTGGGAGCAGAGCCCAACCCCACCTGGCTGCGCCCTCCTGTCAGGGAGTTGTGCAGAGCCAGAAGGGCCCCCCTGAGCCTCCTTTGCTCCAGGCTGAGCCCCCCCAGCTCTCTCATGTCAGCAATAGTTGTGTTTCAGGACATGTGGGTCATCACGTACAAATAGGCCCTCTGATTTTTGGGACAGAGTGGCCCTGAGGCTGCTCCTATCTCAAATTATACATTGATCAGAAGTGTATGGTCAGGCAGCACTTAATTGCATGTGGCTTCAGAAGGAAATTTTGGTGTCTCTCTGCTCCTTGTGACGGCTTCCAGGCACGTAGCCCGACATGCCCATGACCTGGTACCTGATACAACTGGCCAGCATCACCATGGAGTGAGATTCAGCAGAAGCTTCCTAATCCTGGGACATTTCCTGGCGATTCCTGGCACTGCTGGGTGCCAGGGGTAACCTGCAGCCTGGCTGCTTTGGGGACAGCACAGGTGCATGAGGCTGGGTGCAGAAAACAGCCCAGGCTTTGAGAAATTCATGACCTCATGAGCATCCCCACTCTGGCCTGGTGAATGCAGGACTTGTCTTTTAGTTTTGTGCTGCTGAGTCAGGATTTGGGAAGGTTGCCCTGGAAGGAAACAGCAATACCCACATTACACTCGTCTCAAAGCAGAGGGGTAAGAGGTGTAAGCAGCATGTTTATTCCATTGTCTGAACAAACAAAAATATCCTGCAGTAAAACCAATTATCTGCTGTTTGGGAATCTAAAACACTAATTTTTGCAAATTAATTTTCTAACCTTTTTATTCCCAATGCCTCCCAATGGAAAACGCCACCTTCATAAACTGTTCCCACACAAAACAACAACAACAAACTAACAAGCTCACTGATAATTTCCTTTGCAAAGGGTGTAACTGAGCTTTCCTGGGACAAGTTCACTGCTATTGAGAAGGGCTCAGGGGAATAATGAAAAATGTTCAGTTGAGAGCTAGTTCAAGAGGCCAGTGACTGCCTTGACAGTTGGAATGTGCAGGAATTTTGGTTTACCAAAAGGCATCCGAGCTCTTCTTGACCCTCTGAGATTGCATGCTCACTGGTAGCTGCTCCAAGGATTCTTTCAATATTGACAGTTCCCTTTCCCTTGCTCAACTGCCAACATTTGGAAGACCACAACAGGAAGATGTGTTAATGGTGAATAGCACCAGTGGGGATTATAATAAAAGTTTTTAACAAACAAAGCTGTTTTTTCATGAGAAAGGGTATGGCAGAAATTTGGGTCCTGACTCAGCCTGATTGGAGAGGATGTGTCCCATCCTCTGGGATGGGACAAGCAGATTTTATAGCAGTGGAAAAAAATGAATAAGAACTGACCCCAAAGGGAACCTCTGCTCACAGTCACCATTTCAAGGACAGCAGGCACCCTAATTCAGCCTTGTCTTCAATATTATCAGTTGCCACTAATGAGAATAAACAAGTTTTCCATGGGAATTCCAGTGCCTGCAGGCTCTTGCATGCCCAGCCAAGAGTATAGGATCTGCAAGGAGGACTGTGACATGGGTCTGTGGAGGAGGTGGCCAAACACCACTGTAAATATGTATTTTCCTTCTGTAGGACAGCGAGTGCAGCTCAAGGGAGATACTTTCCAAAGCTGAGGGCAGAGATAATACCAGAGCCTTTAAGATTTCTCTTAAAAAGATCACTGAAGAAATTCTGGCACACTGTGGACTGAAACACAGCTTGAAGCAAACCCAGACAGCTTCTCTGGGTTTACAGTGGAGAAAGTTAAGTAGAGAGAGGAGATGGAAACAAAGCTTGTAACAAAGCACTGCTTGAGAGACTTGGCTGCTGGTGACAAGGCTGCAGCCAGATTGTGGCTCGTAAACAGCTATAAAAATACCCCCCAGTACTGTGTAACTGACTGGAAAGTCCTAATGAAACACCAAAAGCCACAAATTAAATTTGGCACAGGATAAGAAAACAGACGACAGCTTCATACTTGAGTATGAAATATTATCTACGTGAGCCACAGTTTAGAAGTGATCCTCTTTCAGTGAAAGCCTGGAGCTGGGCAAGAGCCAGGGCTCAAAGGTTGTGTAGGAAATGCAAGGTGAGGATGTGGAGGGGAGGCTGCCTGGTGCATCAGGTCATACCTTTGGCCTTCTGTTCTCTATAAACCTACCTGTTTCCTGTTTCAGCCTCCTAATAATATTCAGGTATTCTCAGTCAACAATGAGGTTTTTGCTCTCACCAAAACACCCTGCCCCTTTCTAACACCTGCTGTTTAAGCACTGAAGATAACCCTGTGGCACCTACATATGCAGCTGGAAACTCATCACCAGATGCTCAAATTCATGCTCAGCCCTGTCCTTCCAATCCTTCCCACTTCTCCTCCCCTTGTCCCTTCTGGTTCCTTGGCCAGTGAAAGCAGTTGACCCACTCAGGACAGAGATAGTGTTAAGGAGAAAACTGCTGCCTTATCACATTCATCAATTTTGAGAGGGCCTAAAATCCCCAAGTCTGATGTTTTTTATTAGCCAGGCATTTATGAGGGCATGGGGTTAAATAACAGGAAAAGAATTGTGTGGAACTAGAAGCCTGTTTAGTTGGCATAGAGTGCTCATTCCCTAATGTGATGCTCCACTGTCCCCTGCCATGGATCCCTTCCACACCTCTGTGCTCCTGGAATTTCAGGTGTGAGCTTTCTCACATGGCTGCTTTCCACACCCTCTTCAAGGTGAGTTATCACAGCTGGGGTTCTTCCCTGGCCAAAATCCCTCAAGCAACAGAACCACTCTGCAAGCAACGGCCTTGGAAATTTATTTCCTTGGAAACAGCCTGTCTTGCTCCTCCTATCAGGATTCCTGTACTCCTTGGATCAAGCCAGATGACATAACTACCCCACTGCCACCTGGGCTGGTGGACATCCTTTAGCACTGACAGGTTAATGTGACTTTTGTATCTCAGACCTCTGGAGCACAAAAAAGTACTCTTCATATTCAGCTTCACTTGTGATGCTGTATGTGATGCCCAGAGAAGTTGTGGATTCCCCATCCCTGGAAGTGTCCAAGGCCAGATTGTTTGGGACTCTGAGCCACCTGGACTAGTGGAAGGTGTCCCTGCTAATGGCAGGGTGTTGGAACAAGATAATCTCGAAAGTCCCTCCCAGTCCAAACCATTCTGTGACTTCAGTTTTTCTGACCTAAGGCTGTTTGCATCCCTTAAATGTGTTCAGCCACTCAGATGCAGTGTGGAATCTTTTCAGTGTATCTGCTACAATTACTATATTTGAGGATCACAGGACAAAAATAAGCACACAGTTTATTTCAGACCCGTGTTTAAACAGAGAGCTGAAGCTGAGATTAATTTTGTAATCTGGAAAAAAAAATCCGTCTTTTCAACCTGTTCCTCAGTGCTTCTTTAAGCCTAGTAGAGACATGGATGTAGAAGTTGTCACCCAAAAATGTGACTTATCCCAAGAGCAGATGCATATAGCACCAAATAGCTGACATTCTGTGGATGTTACTACTGCCTGTGGCACTGCAGGGGAAAACATAGGTGTCCAAACACCTTTTATTTTTCTCAACAATTAATTTGTGCCCAGAAAGAATGGAGATAAACTTGCAGAAAACTTTCAGAAGGGCTATAATAAAACAGGAAGACCTTTAAGGAGGCAGTATCTGAGAACATTGGGCCCGGTTGCAATCCCAAGTGTACATTTGAAGAGAACACCTTAAAATTGATAGAGGGAATTTGAAGTAATTCTTTATAACTTCAGGAAGAGTGTGGTGTTCTTAATTAGTAAATATTTCCTACATGACAAGTTCTTTCTGTTAATTCATCACATCATATCCAGTGTAGTTTAAATTCTATTTTCAAGGGTGTGACAACAAAAATTCAAATGAATCAGAAGTGTGTCACACCTCTATGTTCTTCTGGCTGCTGAATTAGCTGTGAATGTAGATAATGTGGAGAGAATCTTTATTTGCAAGGTACTTTCTTACTTTGGGAATACAGCAAAGGGTCTGTGAGTGCAGTGAGATTTCAGTGGTAGGAATAAACAAAGAGAGGATATAACCATTTCAAGGATGCTTATTAATGTCTGAAAATGCAACTATAGTGTGTCATGTAGCACAGCGAGGGAGATGAAATGTATTATCTCTTCTGTGCCTAAAAGATTTAAAAAAAATATATAGAATTTGTAGAACACAGTACAATTCTTTTATGGGCAAGACCAGGCAAGACAAGAAAATGAAATTGATTTTTGGTATATTTGAGTTTGTACACTGAGATCTGTTTTCTTGGAAGCACTGTACACTTTGCACTTTCAATTCTCATGTTGAAAACCAGGAACTGCAACACTCCAGACCCCCTTCTGACTGTAAAAATATTGCAGCCTTTTTAGTATCACTTTAGAGACTGGAATCAGCAGATGGATTGGGGATTTTTTAGTTTAATGTGGGAGAATTAAAGAATCAAAGAGGAGCCGCAGAGATGTTCATTTGCCATCTACCAGCTGGATCACATCCAGCTTTGAGGTGCAATCCTTTACAAGTTTCCCAGACAGCTCCCTAATTAAATTACAACCCAGAAAAATCGGGGCAGTCTTTGCATGGAGTTTGAAGGTATGGCAGGCTGGTGACTTGGAAAGGTGAAATTAGGCAGCTTTGGGTTTGGCCTAAGGCTACTGAAAGGCTGAAGGGTCATTTGTGCCAAGATCAGTTCTGAAAGTCACAGTTCTTTTGCTCATTCTCAAGCTCATTCCAACAACCACAAAACACAGAGATCCTCAGAAACGTTGATTTTCTTGGGACTGTTGTGATCTGCCTATGTGGAAGGATGGGACTAGAGTGGTACCTTGAGGTGGTTTGTGCTGGAGTAACTCAGATCTCCAAAGTATTTGCTTTGGGTGACTTGGGGTGATCTGAAGTTATCACAGTTCATCCTGGTGCATGAAAGACCTTTTACAGTTTCTGTGCCATTCTTGATGTGATGGGCCATGGAACCCTGTGGAGCTCCTCATCCATTGGCTTCTCACTTATAAAATACTTCAGCCCTGGATAATGCCCCTGCCTTCTCACACCTGCAGGGCCCAGAGGCCAAGTTCTCTGCATGGAACAGATGTCACAGCACACTGTCTGCATTGAGACCAAAGCAGAGAGCTGATGTTTTAATCCCCAAGATCACTGCAAAGCCAGAGGGAACCAGCTTCAGAAGCTCCTTCCACTTAATACTTACAAAATTCCAGGCATTAAAGGCATATAAAAATGCATAATCTGTTTATTGCTTGCCAGTACTTGGAGATTTAGCTTTAGTAGCAGATTTTTTTTTCTAATTTCTTTTCCCATTTACCTCTTCTAATAGCATGAGTAGGAAGAAAAATGCTCCTTCATTCTCTCCAGTGACTGCAGCTCCTGGATACCAGTCCTGTGGAGTGGCATGACTGATGCCCAGAATTGTGTTGATTGTGGCAGGGGAGGGAATGAGGCAAGAATTTGGGGAGGAGAGGGAATACAGACAGCACCAAAGGAAGCCAATATTCTCTCTGTAGGTAAACGATCACGTTATAGATGTTGGCAATACAAAATACTTTCACTGAGAAGGAATGGTCTGAGATCTCAGAACAATTCAATATCCCCACTCAATTTTTCCTATGGTTGCCTAGCAAGGCTGGAATCTGCAATTAATTGAGCCACTGACAAGTGACCGAGGCAAAACCAAGCTGATTTGAGGCCAATTACCATCCACAGGGTGCTCATGACTTTGGGTCATCGCGTGAGCTTTTTTTAAACTGACCACACATTCGCAGGCAGGATGCTTTAAATAAAATCACAGGAAACTGGACGTGGGTTTCTCTGAGGGCATTTGGGGTCTCTCCAGTAGGGTTGGCTTGTGAACTGTGACCAAAAGCATTTGTGCAATCTGACATCCTTAGCTGGTGGCCTCTGATCCAAGCCTGGAGGGAAATGGAATAGTTCAATATACTGATAGCAACAAACAGGAAATGTGGTTCCTGCGCATGCTTCTCAACCTAGCAAGAATAAGGGGGTTTGAGAACATTTTTGATATGTTTTTAATGAAACAGACCATCTTGTGGTGGAATTAGGTTTAAGTGTGGGCAGGAAATCCATGTCATTAACATTTGTCTATGGCCATTTGGAAGTTGTATATTCTGTCACATTCCTCACCGGGTCGTTGTTCTCTGAGGCAGTCTCTGAGTGTTCCAGATGTTTGTTAGAGGGCAAAATGTGAATTATAGCTCCAAAATGGTTGTTCCCCTTGGAAAACAATGGCTTAGAGAAGGCCTGAATGCTTCTGGAAACAACTGACACTGCATGCACAGGATTGTTGAGGAAAGGGCTGACGTGGTGATGTGAAAACTGTGTGGTGGAGGGGAGGAATAGGAAGTACAGAAATGGTTGGGTTTGGTGCAATCTGGGAGAAAACTCACTCCTTAAAATCCTCTCCATGCTGCTTAAGTGAACTGGCTGTGCATCAACTGGTTTAAAAACAAATCCTCCTATGACATGTTCAGATTATGTAGTAGACACACCTTATAGTGAGAGTAACCCTATGTCAGGATATATATTCAGCAATTCCTCATTATGATTTAAATAGGGTTTTTCAATCATTCTTACCACCATATTTTTAAAAAATTAGTGTCTGAGGGCCCTGTTTGACCCAAAGGTCCTCCACCATGGGTAGAGGTATACACTGAACAGTACATAAAGGTAAAAAACTGCCCTTATAAAAAATATTGTCTTCTAATAAGCTCCCAATATGGAATTAGAAAACATAAACATGTTAATTGTTCTTTTGCTTCTACAGAACTCATGATAAATGAGTTTCTGCATGAAAGCAAATTTCTGCTAAAGAAAATAGTTGTAAACAGAAATATCTTAAGACATTCATGTTTGCCTCATTTTTCTGTTTTGCCTCATTTTTCTTTATTCACTGTCCAGAGATCACAGGCTAAAGCAAAGAAGTCTAATGGTAAATGGCACACACTGAAAAGTGCACTTTTGTATTCAAAGGCATGTTTTGACACCTGATTTTAAATCAGTCCTTCCACAAACATTGGAGATGGTTTTGTCTATCACCACTGGCCATGGGCACAAACTGAAATGCAGGAGGTTCCACCTGAACAAATGGATTGTGTGGGTGATCAAGAACTGGCACAGGTTTCCCTGGGAGTCTGTGGAGCTTCCTTCCTTAGAAACATGGAAATATACTACACTCAGTCCTCTGCAACCAGCTTTGGGTGACCCTGCTGGGGCAGAGAGCTGGACCAGATACCTCCAGAAATCCCTTCCAAACTCAACTGCTCCGTGATTCTGTGATCAGTCCTCAATGTTCTTCCTTCTGAAACGAAACCTTAGCAATACTACACAGAAGTATCCTAATGATTTGCAGGGTACAACAAGTATTTTGTTTGAGAGGTCACTGTAGGTATTTTGTTCACTACCTCCAAATGCACATGGCTGTGAACTTCAGTCTGTCTAACAACAATAACACGACATCATCTGCCAAGACTGAGCAGTCAAGGGTATAATTACCTCAATCTGCAGCTCCTGCAAGCTGTCCCACTCCTTTCCTATAGCTGGGTGGTTCTTTGAGGATTATGAAGTATTTGACACCCTTGCAGATGTCAGGGGGTGACCCCAGAAGGAAGCGTCATGAAAAGAATTTAAGTTATCTTCTTTTTAGCAGGAATGAAACTTGCAGTCAAGATCAATCCCTTTTTCTATCATAATATGTTGGAATTACATTGAAATGTTCTCTGTTTGCAAACACGTTTAAAATGCCACAAAAAGGGTTTGAAGTGACAAGGCCATGATTCATCCCACTGTCACCTCAGCTCTAATAAACTGCGTCACTCTGCTCTAATCACAGGAGTAGCTCTGAGTGAGATTTGGGAGGAAGAAAATGATGGGAGAAATTAGAATTAGAAACACCATTAACTATTATAATGTAAAGGCAGTGAAAAGAGTGAAGCAGAGGGTTTTACAGCAAATGTAAAAAAAAAAAGTGTAAAAAAAGAAAAATGGCAGCTTCACACTTGGTTTGGGTTTTTTCCTTTTAACATTCTTGTAAAGGGTAAGTTCAAACTTTAAATAAGCAACACATAGCTCCCAGAAATACATTAAACACTCATCACATAATTGTTTTTCACCCTGTCTCTTCTTACAAAGGTAGAAAAAGGACCCAATGTTTGAGCACTGGGATATTCTAAGTTAGAGATAACAGTACTGAAGGCAGAGATGTAAAGAAATCAGGAACACAGAACAGAACAGTTGCCTGACAGAGAGAAAAAGGACCCTTGATCAAGGGAGCTTGAAGATACTGCTGAATAATAAATTAGTGATTCTCACAGCCAGATGGAGAAATGTTATCACCCTTCAAATCACACCACAGCTGAATGTGAAGCTGAGAATGTGCTTTCTTATCTCAGAGTCTCTGGGGACAATATATTCCAGGTGCCTGATAAAGAGAGTTTCCTCTGCTGGAGAACAGTTGAAAGGCTACACCAAAAGACTGAATGAATTTTATAATTAAATAATAGCCTTGGCTTTTTCTCATTTTTATTTTTTGAACAAGAGCATGACTTTTCCCAGTAAAGGGTGCAGATCCAATAAACACAACTGGCCACCCCATTTAATGGTGTAATAAGAGCAGGGTTAGGGGAACTTGTTTGGACACCTAGAGGTATTTGACCTTCTATTCTTTATTCTGCATCAACAGGACTGCTGAGGGGAAGAGGGACAGAAATTGGCTTCAGGGGCCTGATGGTCAGCACTGCTTTTGCCACGCAACAGAAAGCTCTACAGAATACATGGAAGGAATGGAAACAACAGACCTTTAATTGCTAAACAGGATTCCAGGGGCCACTGAAGTTTCATTGTTTCATTTGCATTTTGAATGGTCCCACCAATTTTGATGCATTGTTAGTGTTTCACATACTTGCCCATGTTTCTAAAACTAACCATGTGTTCAAGAGAACTGCACCTGAGTGCTGACAGTGCAGGCTGGTTCATGAGTGCTGACTCAGATTCCCGCCCTTTTCCCAGATCACTCACTTTGGACAAAGAACGTGGGAAAAATTGTATTGTTCTAAATCTCTGTACTGCACTGATGCTAAATGATCAGGTCACATTGGTCATAATGGTTCCCACTATCTTCTGTAAATTTGTGTTATTTTTCAGAGAAAATTACAAGTTGGCATCCCTGAACTGGAACATCCTGCTCTTCTGTTGTGGATGCCCCATCCCTGGAAGGGTCCAAGGCCAGGTTGGATGGGGCTTGGAGCAGTCTGGTCTAGTGGAAGATGTCCCTGCCCATGGCAGGGGGCTGGAATTAGATCTGTTTGTGACCCCTGAGCAGTCTGGGCACAGGTGAAGTCACAAGTGCTGCCAGACAGGACTCCCCAGGCATCCTGCAGAAACTCTGAGGCCACGGGACAGCCCAGAAAATCCAGTGGAAAGTACTTTGTTCGGGGAACTCAGCATGTTAAAGCCTTCTCTTTGCTTTTTTTGGAATGTAGGTACCGCTGAGGGTACGTCTTGATTTGAGTCCCAGTAGTTATTAAATTTACTTTATCCCTTTCAAAGCTTTAGAATATAAAAGGGAAAGAATACCAGCATATCTCCTCCTACCCTATTTTCAATTCCAATAAACAATCCCATGCAGCTTAATTGTTGGTAAATCTGTCCGCAAAGGGAGCTTACCAGTCATCTGAGCCCACACAAGCCTTCCCTGTTTTAAAACCTTGACCTGAAAAATATGCACAGCTCATTTACTACCCTCAAAAATCTGAATTTAGAGCAAACTCTGTGACTATGGTGTGTTAAACATTGTGTTCTAAGGTACGAGGAGGAAAAGATGGATGAAAAATGACAAGAAGAGGGTCTCTTTGTAGAAGTACTAATTTGAGTGTTACCAAAGAGCAATAATCACAAGAACATGAAAGCCTGTAATGTATAAAAACCAATATTTACTCCAGGAGTAATAACAGGGCTCTTCACATGAGTAACTACAGCATCTATAATGCAATTCGTGATGCAAAATTGCTCAAGAAACTCTATTAAACCTGAGAAAATTTGCTAGGAGGGACAATAGAATTAAGGATGACAATAAATTGTGGAATGAGTGAGCCGAGAATGTGTAAAAGACCTTTTGCACAAAGCAGCAGCAGGAGGAGAAAGGCATTGAAGACAAATGGGGCAATAAAAGGAGCAGCTCTGAGGATTTCTTCTATATCCAGCTTTTTGGAAAAAAGTCATTACTCCAGAGACAGATTTGAGCAAGGAGGTAGGTAATATAAATGATTATTAGACTAGTGGACCAAGATGATAGTTTGAGTGCAACTGATGGTAACTGCTGAGAGAAGTGGAAACAACTTAACCTCCATGAGAAATACTTTAAAGTCATAATCACTGTATGAAGTGATTTTATTGTCTTCTTCAATTAACACCTCTAGGTTTTGGTGAAGTGCCCAAGAATTTCTGGAATTAGTGATATTACTTTCTCCCCCCCTCCCCGTACACTCAGTCTCCTGGTTGCATTGCCTATTAAATAGGGTTATTTTTCATTTTTTCTTTTAATTATTACTATTATTCAGAGCCTTGGTATTTAACGAAGGAAATGATCTTGCAGAAGATCATTGTTGTCCAATATGTCTTTAGAGGATGATGGTGGTGTGCATAAATATATATATATATATATTTATGTGTATATATATATATACATGTATATACTTCTCCCTTCAATTTACAGTGCCACATTACAAACCTTTTAGGGTTTTAGAATCACACAGAAAGGAAAACTAACAAGAAAACATTGTGGAGGATATTTTCTTTGTTTGCTTCTCCTGAAGATTTTGCTTTCTCAATTTTCTAGTCCTGTTCTTTGTATCCCTTGTGCTAGAGATCAAAGAAACAAGAGGGATTTAGATTCCAAATAATACACGGTGAATGGTAGGACTGTCTTGTCTGAACACAATTCTCTGTAATTTTTTTGTCTTGATATACAACTCTTTGATAATATGATCCCATCTTATTGATGTTTTGTTCTTCAGCTTTGTCCTTGATCCTTTGTCTATAACATCTGCAGGTTAGTTGTTCCAGAACTGGGACTTTCTCATGCTACAACACAGCCTGGTCATCAAAACTGTTCTCCTGTGGCTGCTTTGGTTTCCTCAAAGGGCTGGATCTTGGCTCAACTTCTTGCAAACACAAAACTACAAGACATCCTTCTAGGTTTCATGGTGAAAAGAGAGTGCCTGCCCTAAAATGGTGATGATGGGAGGATATTTAGGTAGTTCCCCACAGATACCCACATTTCTATTGCCATCCTGCAGCTCAGGAATATTGATAAAGATGGAATATTGAAAAGATTGTCCCTACAGTGTCTATGGATATATGCTGCATATGCTCTATATGGGCCAACCAGGATTTATTGGAACAGTTGCATGAACTTTGGTTGAATGTCAACAAAAGGGAGCCCCATTCTTTAGATTTCCAGGGCTGTTCACTGCTCATGTGGAAGCTCATCTAACATCTTGATTTTCGTGGGGGTGTCTTCATTTTCTGTCTGCATTTAATGACCCCGTCAGCTCCTGATCCCACACAGCAAATCCTGAAAAAGGACTTCACACTGTCACTTTCTGAGGAGGTGTCTGCATCTCCTCTAATGACTATGTCCTAATTAGTTCTTGTAATTATAACCAAAGATTTGACAGGCCTGTGATGTAAAGCAAGTTTTAGTTTGAGTCAAAAGTACATGGTGTTATTGCCTTGAAGTTGGGAGTGTGGGGAGATGCATTATTGATGAGGATTTCTATAACAGTACAGGTTGATTCTCCTTGGGACAGTCTTTTATTTCCATGAAAAATGAAAGCTGGTCTTATGAATACTAACCTGCATTCTCTATGTAAGTAGGAAATGGGTATGTAATTTATGGGCAGGACACTGGAATATCTGCATTATGAGTGTCTGTGTTGCTCAAGAGCAATTCAAGTCCTTCAGAGTTCCCTTTCAATTAACATTTCTACACCTACTGTTTAATAATGCCAATATGGAAGGTGTGGAATGACTTTGTGTACAGAAAAGCCCACAGCCACATTTGACTTATGCCACCAGAGTGAGTCAAGGCTAACACTACCTTTTGAGTGTTATTTGGTGATTAATGCAGTGTCAAGTCTTAGTCAAATAACGCAAAAATACTCTGTGTGTTCTATAAATATCCTCCTTAATGCTTTAGTCAATATTATTTATAGATTTCTCAACAAAACCAATAGTATTTCTTTGTTATCTTGCATTGCTGCTGTATTCTCCTGAGCACTGGCTGTTTCACAAAGAGGGGTAAAATATCTTTATTGCCAAGCTCAGCTCTGTTTCGTGACAATGCAATACCTGTGAAATATTCACTGCTCACTCTAGGCCCAACATTTTATCCCATCCCATCTGTTTGCCTACTTTCCTGAAATGCTTTTAATCTCAGAAAAAGATGCTGTTTATGGCAATCCATCCCCTCCTTGGTAATTACTGCCCTTCAGGTGCTGTATGGCAACATCCAGAGCTCCCAGTGCCTCTCACAGCTAATTACAGTGTCGGAGAGTTACTCAGCTGTAGGGAAGCACTTTGGGGATGACAGTGCTCCCTCTCATCCAGTGTCTCTGTGGTGACTCCAGCTGCCCATGGTGACAATGAGCTGCAGCCTCAGGCACAGAACCAGTCGATGGAGGCATTGCCAGCCCTCCAGGGGCTTATTGTGGCTTTCCTTCTGTGGACTGCTGCCAGGGAATCACCAGCAGGAGGGGATTATGAATCAGATGTGCTATTTTTCTGCTTGTTAAAGGACAGGCTGCATGAGGGCTGGGCAGGTTCCTTGTGAAGGGTTCAATCTGCTTGGTACAATCAGAAATACCCACGCAGAGAAAAAGCAAGAGGAACTGACTACAAAGGCGTGATTGGATGGAGCAGGAACAAGGATGGTCTATGCTGTCTTTGATGGAGTAAGGGAAGTCTGCATGGGATGCCCTCAGAGCTGAACAGATCTGCACCCTTGATCACTGCCACATTTGACAAGATTATCCCTGAAATTAATGGAGAAATAACTTTTAAGATATCCCTTCCATCCCAAAATAGGTAGAGCAGAAAAGAATCTCCTTTTACTGCAGACCACAGGCAGAGCTTAGTAATATTAAAATTAAAATCTAGACTTGTTTGATCCCAGGTGAATCTGGGTCTGGGCATGCTTTGACAGTGTATCTGGATGCACACTGCTATATTGATGAAAATTCCTCTGGATACATATGGTGTTAGAGGAAGAATCTTTCAAGGCATGGAGTGAGGGAGGGAAACATTGCAAAATCCACCTCTAAACCACACACGCTTTCCAAAAACCACAAGAGAATTGGTTAGTTAAAGATTTCCTTGTGATTTTAGCAATTTTAGCAAGTTTAGAAAGGATAAGAACCCTTCTTTCTGTCCACCAGAACACACAACCTAATGAGCTCCTCTAAAAAGGCAATGGGAGCCACTTCAGATGTTTTTCAGGATAGTGCTGTTTTATACCTGAAACGAAGGAATTTGTAAGAGTCCCAGGAACAATAGGCCTCATATGGTTAAAAAATTGGAAATGAATAGGAGTAAGTGAGCGGCTTTCATAACAGAGGGAAGTAACAAAAAGGGTTCTGTAGGAAACTGTGCTGCTGAATCCATGCATTAGTGACCTAAGAAAAATATATTAACAGTGAGGCTGACAAAATTTTCTTCAGATGTGAATCCATTCCACAGAAATAAGTACAAAAACCACTTGTGAAGAATTGGAAAAACACTTTACACAAGACTGAGTGAGAAATAAAAGCACAGAATAAATTCACTGTGGATAAACGTGAAGGGGGAGATGAATGTAAAGGTGGATGCCTGAAAACAAATCTGATGGGCTTTCATCAAACCATTATGACTCAAGTGAGAGCTTGATAGTATGGCAACAGTTCCATGAAAGCATCACTTTGGAGCTCAACAGCAATCAAAAAATGCTAAATCAAATGCTAAGAATCATTAGGAAAGAAATGGAAAGCAAAATAGATCATTATGACACTGTATAAACTCACAATCCTCCCAGACTCTGAACACCACGAAGCATTTGGCCATTCTCTGTGTTATAAATAGAAAAGCCACTGAGACTGACAAGGAGTACAAATAAAGACACGAAGTTACTTCCATACAAAGTGCAGCTGCATTGACCGGGTCTCTCTGTCCTGGAAAAAAAAGTGAATTCAGGGATTGGTCAGAGGTCTACAGAACCATGGACAAAGAAGAATAGGGAATTATTTATTTTCTCATCAAATTCAAGGCCTGATCTAGCAGGTGCTCAGTTAGAAAAGATGGGTTTTCTACATATGAGGTAAACCTGGGAATACATTGGCAAAGGATGTCTTGGGTGATAGAATTTCAGACTCAAGAGAGAAGGTGCCTATCATGAATTATTAAACTGGCTCGGGGAACAAGTACTTCCGTGAAGATATGAATTGTGTGGCTCAGCTAGGAGATTTATCTCCCTTCAACCTCCTTGTTGTGGCTCAGATATCACTAAAGAATTTCTGGGTTGTGAGGAAGTCTGAGGAAAAGACCACCAGCTCATGATGCCATGAGGGGAGGAATTTTGGGTGTCTGGTGGAGTTGCTAGTTCAACTACTGGTCTTGGTAGCAGCTGGAATGTACATTCCTGCATGTTCCTGGTCACTGGGATCCTGACAGAGCCCAGGAAGCACCAAATCCAGCGCTCAGAGAGCATCAGTGTAAAAAGACCCTTTGTTCTTGCTCACGTCTGCTTTGAGTCTGAATCTGCAAATGGGTGGTGGATTTCTCGACACAATTTTAATTCATTGGGCAGAAGAATTCCTTGCTGTGCTTCTGAAATTCACTGCAGAAGGACTGGTGTCCAGACTGTGTTCAAGGCAGCTCTCCAGGATGCTCTTTGTGCTGTGGTAGCCTCAGAAAAAGCATATACTGGTCATGTTGGAAATAATTTGTTATTGGAAGTCTCTAATCCAAACTCCAACCCAAATGAAAGCATTTGGAACAGGGAATCAGGGTCAGATAAGGGGGGTTTTTTGGTTGTGTGTTTGAAGGATTGCAAGGTCTCTACCTTGAAGGTCTCCACTACACAACTCTGGAGATCCCATCCCAAATGAAGAATTAGCTTTTTCTTGAGCTTAATGAGGTTTCAGTAAGTACAAGGTCTTCTTTGAGTGGTTGGTGGAGTCTTCCTGGAAGAGGCAGCACATGGGGAAAGAAAACCTAAAATTTGTAAGTAAAGCTTGGAAAGAGGACAGAGGAAGAAAGGAATGAGATGGTAAAGTGAGTTTTCACAGCACACCTGTGTTCCTCCATAACACTAAATAACCCAGTGTCTTACTCAGTCCAGTAGTTACAAAACCAATTTCCATGTTGTAAGGAAAAGACAGAGGCAACTCCTGGGAGTTTTAGTGCTACTACATTAAACACTGACCAGCTGCCATCAGTGGGTTCATCCCAAGTCCTCCCCAGAGCCAGTCACAGACACACGCCCTGGGAAGGGCTGCAAAGGGCTTGCCAACATCTGGAAGGGCAATTAAATCTTCTCCTCATTCCTGGCCTCTCTTACAAATATCACGGGCTACCATGACCTGACCTGGGGCACTTAAAGCTCCCACCACCTGCAGGACCCAAGAGAGAACTTGTCACCCTGAGTAAAAGAGTCATCTGAGTGCACCATGAAAAACTGCAAAGATGTTCTCAGTGTCGTGTGAGAAGATCAACCAAGGGATGCATTTTTTTGGCTGAAGGCTGCCCCAGCTACACGAGCCATGTGCTGCCCAAGGTTTTAGCATGATGCCACTGGAGCAGGTCCCGAATGAAGGAATCTTGCTTCAACCTGAGTTCCAGATCTTCACACATGTGGGAAATTCCTTGGATTACTTGTGCCAACCTGCTGTGCCTGCCCAGTCAGTCGTCTCACTGGTGGACAGGCCCTCCACATCACTCCAAACTCCAGCTTTGACTGTGGCTCTCTCTGGTCCTGACTGCAGAGTTTTAAGGTGCTCTCTGGCATCACTTAATTGCTTCCATCTTTCATTGGATGATTGACTCCACCCCACACAATTCTTTGTTTTATGCTCATTCCTGTAAATTTAAGCTGATATATTCAGCTGTGAGTGGGGGCAGCTCCTGCACATCCTCCAGTTCCTCCCTGCAGGCTGAAAAAATTGTATATAACTGTTCATTAATAATTAATTAATTCCCTGTCCAACAGTGGCTTTTGGCAGACACTTAGAGAAATGTACAGAAATGAGGCAAACTTGGTTCTTCTTCCAGGAATCCTACCCGAGCATTTGGTGACTCATGAATTTCAAACAAAATCTTTGTATTCAATAATCTTCAAAGACTTTTTCCCCTACTGATTTTGGAATCCATGGACTTTTCACAGTCAGCAAGAAATTTTCAGGTTATCTCCACACTGGTGGCCAGACCAGCATTCACCCTCACCACCCCTCGTTTAAAGTTCTAGATTTATTATTCAACATTTCCCCCTCTGTATTTTTTGCAACTAGAAAGACAGTCTTATTCAACTTAGTAGTTCCTTACACAGAAGCTGTTCTGAAGGCTTTGCCTCCATTTTTTTGCTCCTGAACATCAGGAAAAATAAGTTGGGGAACAGCACATTACCTTTAGTGACAGAGAGCTTATCTAACTGAATTTATTGCGTATCAGCTGGTCTGTGGTGTACGGCAGTGTGAGCACATTTAGCCTAAGGCAAGAGCAAGGCAAAGTGTTTCACATAATTAGTTTAGTTTGGTTTTTATTAATGTTTAGGAAATAGTGGGGTTTTGGGTTTGTGGTTTGGAGTTTTTGGAAGGGGTGGGTTTTTGTTTGTTTGGTGGTTGTGTGTGTGTGGTTTTGGGGTGGGTTTTTTGAATTTTTTTTAATTAAGGCTTGGCACTCCAGTCAGTTTTGATACTGGCTCCTAGACTTTACTTTTCACCACTTTATGACAGTACTCATTTTTCTCCTGGAATGCTCTTTCACCCTACCAGAAGCTGAAAACTGTGTTGAATAATATTCTCTTTTCATTCATTTAAGCAGCCTCACTGTATTTCCAACATTATTCTGCTTTTCTATGTCTGATTTTACATAGTAGTATTTCTTTGCATTGCAAGATTAATATAAATTTATAATATTTTAGTGGGAAGAAAGGGAGAAACTGTTGAACCTTGTGACTACAAAAGCAGAAAAATCAAGTGCAGTAATTAGAATCATTATAAATGGGAAAACTAATGTTCATCTTGCCATAGAAATTCTCCATTAAATTATGTTTCAGGAGTTTTTAAGGCTTGTATATGCAATAGTACTAAATGAATACTTCCTAGGTTCTTCTTTCTCTGCTTGATTTTGTTCATATTTGAGAAGGGTCTGGGAATGTTTGACTTGGGTGGTGCTAATAATACACAAGTAGTAAACCAAATTAATTATGTGTTAAAGATTTTGACACTTTATTTTATCTCATGTCTATTGTCAGGACATTCTCCTGACAACCCACATAATCATATGTGCTGGTTGGGAACAAGTTTTTTCATTAAATTTTGAGAGACAAAGGAGTCTAAAAGCACAGAGCTTGGGCCTTAGCTGTGTGTGTGTTCTGCAGGACACGGGATCTTTTATCTGAGCACCTGGAGGCACTGAAAAGATCAGATCTCAGCCTACACAGAGGACAAAAAACCTTATTCTTGAAGGAAAAACTGGCAACAAGAGAGTCCAAGAAGCATCTCAAATTGAGAATCATCATCAGTGAAAATACACAAGAAAAAAGAAAGAAACACATAAAAAACAAAATTCGTAGCAAGGCTGCCAAAACCTACAAAGGAAATGAACACCAAAATGAAGGACAGGGCTGGGTGACAGCACAAAAATTATAGAGACTGTGACACGAGCATTTGACATTTCCCCCTGGTTAACGTACAAGGAGCAGCAGTTTTCATGCCTTTAGCTGAGTCCAAAGAGTTTCCTCCTCTTGAACCAACTCTCCAGGGAGCATGAAAAGTGTTTTAAGTGATCCTGTCTTATCCATAATGGAATCTGCTCAGGCTGCCCCTCTTGAACTTGCCTTCTGTACAGCCAGAGCACTCTGGCTGTGGCACTGGGAGCAAAAATAGCAGTCATGCTTGAGTGGAAGTGTGTTTGCAGCCCTGGGAAGCAACAGAGATAACTGTGGCCTGGCAGGGGGGTATTTGAAGTGTGAAAGAGCAGCCAGGGCACCTTAGGTTAGCTCAAAGGTGAGGTTTGGCTCGTTTTCCTTAAAAAGCATTATGTTTTTTAAAAGTCTTTCAATATTATCAGCATTTATTAATCTCAGACCTTTTCAATTTTTTTCTTTCTTGTTTAATCCAGCAGAAGACAGGTGGCATGGAGAAGAAAGATGTGGAAAACTGAGGGAGAGGTTCTGACAGTCTTTAAGAAATGCTGGGGGAAAAAAATCCCTATTCAGAAAAGCTTTTGCATCCTAAAAATGAAGCTCAGACTCTGACATCACATTACAAAGAGACAGGGCAGATGAATTGAATCCTTTGATTTTTGTGTTCCTTCAGAAAAGAAGAAAAGAAGAAGAAATTCAACATCATTACAAGCTGGTGGATCCCATGGATAGCCCTTTTCCCTTCTTACTGAGGGCAGGTCTCCTCCAGCTTATCAGCAGTGTTGCACACTGGGGAGCAGCACATGTCCCCCTTTGGCAGAAAATTAATTCCAGCTCTTTCTGCAGATGGGAACAGCCTCTCAGTCCAAACAAGAGTAAAATTATTTTTATTTTTACAGCAATCATCTATTCTCCTCCTTTTTTCTGCCTTCCGCCTCCCTCTGGACTCTTTCCGCTTGACAAACAAACGTGTTCTGGGCTTGTCTGGGTGGCTTTCAACACCCATCAGGCTTCAGAGCCACCACACTGGTCGGGCTGCACTGGAGATGAAGAGATGAGGGGGGCATTTTCACCCTATGTTCAGCCTTCCAGGCTACCAGCTCTCACACGTAGGGATAAGGGCACAATGACCCTACAGAAGGTGTAAATTAATATGTTTTGAGATTTACTCTATTCCAATTGTAAGTTTTCCATTTTTGACTTTTCTTCTGTTACAGAGAATCCTCTGTTGGATCAAATACAGATAATATTTCTGTGATCGTGCTGCAAATTACTGCCAGGAGCAACAAGAGGTAGATTTAAATAGTCGAGTGAAGTTGACATTTTAATGTTAACAGACACAACTCCGGGGTGAGTTTGCTCCTCCTAATACATCTGAGAAAAACCCATATTCCCCCCCATTCAAGTAGTGCCTTTGTTAAATGTAGGTACAATCAGGGGGTTCAGCCAAGGCAAGGGAGATGATCTGAATTTTAATCAAGACAACAATATTGCAGTGTTTTATAAATAACAGATGAAATTTTTGTAGAAGCTCTTCAGGATGTCCTGCATGGGAAAAAGAAATCCTGAGAAATTGAGTCTTTCTGCAGACAGACTGTGCCAAATATAGAATAATTCACAGAACTCTAAGGTTGGAAAAGACCTCTAAGATCATCGAGTCCAACAGTTAAATGTTAAGGGCTGTTATAAAAGACTCTTCTTCAGTGGAAATTTGCTCCCACCATCCAGCAATATTGCTCCTGTCAGCCTTGTCCTGTACAATCTTGAATAAAACTCGCAATGAGTCATAAGAATTAATCAGAAATACACAAAGGTCTTGCACAGAGGGGGAGAGTTTTATTGTCCAAATGGTTTCTTGTATTCACACAAATTTTATACCACCTCTAGTGCTTCCAGTCCAGGTTTGAGTGTGGAGAAGAGGGACAATGGAAATGGTGCATTCCCAATTTAGGTGTTTCTGACAGATGTATTTTTTCAAGTACCTCTTCCTGATATTTCTCTGAAAGTCATTGTTGAGATTTTCTACTCATCGCCAGCTGCGGCTGCAGTCACTAAATGGAATCAACACAATCCTTAGCTGATGGAAATAAGCACAGCCCACAAAAAAATTAGTGACTCCAGATTCCAAGGCCTGAGTTATGCAGAAATCCCACCCAGTAATCCTTGCAATAAGCCACATAGCCACCAGTTCACAAAGGTTTGTGGCCTGACCAATATTTGCATTGCATTGTATTTACCAGCGACGTAATCAGAGTGCTCATGACCAACTTCCACACTTTGTAGTTTCTTCAAAGAAAAGAAGGGAAAGGAATGATTACCCACATACTGGACCATTTCGATTGTGAATCATGGAATTACAAGTTGCTTCCCATACCCTGTTAGGACACAGGACATACCAATTTTCTATTTATTTCAGCCATAAATAAAGTAGTTTTCGGAAGACAGAACAAGCAATCCAATCACTGGAAATCCCTTCCTGGCAATGGTCATTCATTACAAGCCCAAACCTATTCATCAGTAACCTTTTACACCTTTTGCTCACATAGTCTGGCTGATTCACCTTCCAGGAAAAGTGATTGATTTGCACTTAAGTGACCCATTTCCTGCTGAGAGGTGTCAGAGAGCCCTTATCAGTCAGACTCCTTGTCTTTGCTTTAGTGTAACTTGGCTTGCCTCCTGCCTGCCTTTCTCTGGGTTAGATAGTGCAGCTCCTCAGCTTTCACACTGCCTGGCTTGAGGAAATGGATTCAGAGCAAGTTGGCGCAACCTCTGTCTTAGAGGAAAAGCGAGTGCCAGCTCTTTCATGTTTTGGAGTGAACTTAACACTCCTTGCAATTTAGGAGACCACCCTGATGGTCCTGAGAGCAAGACAAGGGAGGACTCATCCCTGCAGTTTCTTTGAGGATCTGTGGTGAGAGGGAACAGCCCCATCCCACCCTCTGGGCTGACCTTACCTTCCCCACAAGCCCCTCCACGTGTCACATTTAACTCAGACGAAGTTCTACTTTCAGTACTTATATGGTCCCTGCTGCAGAGAGATGGGTTCCTTGTTCTGGTGGAAATTTTTAGTACTCCTAGAAAACAGTGCCAGCTGGAATATTCACTCCCTGTGTGTCCAGCAAGCAGCATTTTCCATTTCCTCAGTAAAAATCCTCTTGGCTGCAGCGCGTGCTGCAGGAACCCACACACTCATGCAAATGAGGAATGACGCAGACTGGGATCTTGCAGATTGGAGCTGCAGATTTGAGGACAAGGAACAAAATGGGATGCTTCAGAAAACGAGGTTCATCTCCTCCAGGTGTCAGTCAGGTCACCATATCTCAACTCAGTGACGTTATACAGCAGTAATAGATGTGATCTGTGCAGGCCAGGCTGTGCCAGCAGCACTCGTCCCTTTATCAGGCAACTGCTTTTCTTGGTGCAGGCTCACGGATTTCCAACAGTATCTATGAAAACAATCTTGTTTTGGAAAAACTTTTGGAGTAATAGGTTTGAGGCTTTCTGAATAGAACAGTGAGCCAATTCTCAGCTGTTGACAGAAATAACCAATTGCATTATTTGCATATATTTTTAAGTTATGGCATCTCATATCCTGTTTCCTATTTTAGAAAAACAAAAGTCCCTGATTTAGGCCCAGATTCTCAAACCTTTTGTTACTGAATAAACATTGATTTGTGCTAGTTAAGAAAGTAGCACGAAGATTTTCTTGGATTTGGAGGTGCTTTTTATGCTTTTGGCTTCATAGGTACAGTATATTTTGTCAAATAACAGAAGAGAGTGAGACACATCTTTACTGAGAGTCATACTCAGGCATTATATTTCATCATCATTATATTCCTTGCTGTGCAGTCCCTGTCCTCTTGCCCATGAATGCAAAGAACATGGAAAACACCCAAACATTTGAGGCTTGGTATTCACTGGTGGTGCTGATGACCCACAGGGACAGAACTGGAATCCAGGGCAGTGACACCCATAACCAAGGTATTTTTTCATCAGTCTAATTTTTCCTGAGACAGGCACTCTTTAGATCTGCATCCCAATTTTTCCACAAGCTCCCCAAAATGTGAAGATCTGAGACCATTTGAGGCAGACATATAAACCCAGATGGGTGTCGTGGGGATATGAAGTCTCTCAATCATCATCTACTGCTAGAATTTTACACTTAAAGCTCTGGAGAAGCCAAGAATTTTGTCTACACTTTCTCAAGGTCTTGTGCACTTAGTCCACCTCAGCTGGTTAAATGCAACCTCATGATAGAGCCCAGCTCTGTTGTGCAAAGATATAAAGACAGGCTGAGAGCTGGGGTTGTTCAGCCTGGACAAGGGAAAGGTTCCCAGGAGACCTTACTGTGACATCTCAGTGCTCAAAGACCATCCATGAAAAACAGGGGAGAGACTCTTTATACAGTCTAATAGTGCTAGAACAAGTGAGAATGATTTAAATGGAAAGAGGAGAGATTTAAATAAGGTGTTGGGAAAAAATTTTTCCCTGTGAGGGTTGTGAGGGCCTGGCACAGGTTGCCCAGAGAAGCTGTGGCTGCCCCATCCCTGGAAGTGCCCAAGGCCAGGTTGGACGGGGCTTGGAGCAACCTGGGATAGTGGAAGGTGTCCCTGCCTGTGGCAGGGGGTTGGAACTGGATGGGCTTTAAGGTCTCTCCAACCCAACCCATTCTATGATACATTAAGGATCTCTTCAGCAATGCAGAGTGGTGAAAGATGCTTGGAAGGGAAGGTGCAGTGGGGCAGTGAGAAGAATATCTACTTCTGCAGACCAGAAAGGCTGAATAATATCCCCAGAAAAGCAGTGTGAGCATCAAAACTCTGCTCAGACACCTGTGTAGCCGTGCTTGATTCCCAGTGTGGGTAGCAGCCCCAAAAATTACACAAGTGCTATAAAACTGGTACTCCAAAAACTTGAGACAGTAACCTGAGGAGCAGTGTTGTCCGTGCCAGCAGCAGTGATTGTGCTCTGAATGCCAGCAAGGATGGCTCTTCAGGCTGGTAGCCTCAATTCAAGGAGCACTTGGAGTGTTGTCCTGTCTCACTTGCTAGAAAAAGCTTCCAGCCACATCAGAGCATGGAGGATCATAAAAAGGGTCTGAACCAGACTCCTACCTGATGATAGCTGCTGTAGAGAGAGCCCTGCTCATTTTGCCTTGTCAAAGACTGCATCACCCACTTCCCTCATCTCAAAATCAGTTCCAGGAATGTTTTGAAAGGGACTATGTGGCAAAGCTTCAGTGCTCTTGAGAGGTTTTTTAAATATAGAATCACAGAATGCTTTGGGTTGGAAGGGACCTTTCAAGGTAATCTAGTCCAAGCCTCCTGCCGGGGGCAGGGACATCTTCAGTCGATCAGGTTGCTCAGAGCCCCATCCGACCTGACCTTGAATGTTTCCAAGGACGGGGCAGCCACCACCTCTCTGGGTGATCTGTGTCAATGTTTCCTCACCTCATTGTAAAAAAATGTCTTCCTTATATGTTGTCTGAACTAAATCTCTTTTAGTTTAAAACCCTTATCCCTTGTCCTATTGCAACAGACCTAAAATTCTGTCTTCCTCTGTTCTGTGACCCCCTTTAGGTACTGGAAAGGACTCTTCTCCAGGCTGAAGAACTCCAACTCTCTTCCATTGTCTCTATAGCCCTCGTAGCATCTTCATGGCCTCCTCCGGACTCATTCCAACAGGTCCATGTATTTCCCATGCTGGATATTAGCATTCACACTGGTATCTAATTGCAAATTGACCTCATAACCATACAGGTTATGACACTCCAAGAAAACCCACCTTTGCCTGTGCCCCACAGACCTCTCCAGAGAGCTGCAGGGAGCCACTTGCACATACTGGGAATTCTGTGGGTGAAAAGTGCTGGAACAAGGCATTATTCTATTCTGTAAATGTATTTTGCCAGGCCTTGACCTTTGAGATTCCTGTTCAAAGTCTCCTCCTTGCAAGAAAAGAGATGAGTTAACATTTCATTCCTGCTTCTCAATCTCAACAGAATAGATTTTAACAGGGCATGGAAATGATAATCCATGTTGCTTCCTTCCTTTAACCTTTAAAGGGAGTTTTGTCTTTCCATGAACTCTGCTTCTGCTTTGTAATTTGAACTTGCTATGAGGAACCTGGCATTTTAAAACCGATATAGATTTCTGATCTAAGATGCTGATGCTTGAAAGGATCTGTGTCACCAGGCCCTCTCCCTGCCTCAGCTGGTGTTATTTCCTGAGGTTTAAACAGATTATTCCTTTTTTTTGTTTGTTTTTTCATTGATCTGTCTCATTCCATATTTCAGTATTTTTCTAAGTCAAGGGTATATATATTGTCTGTCTTACTCCAACAGAAAAAATCCTCTGAGTCTATGAGCTCTCCACTGATCTCAGACCAAGATATGCTGCTCTCATTTTCCACTCTGCACTCACAGCTTAGTGTAAAGCAGTTAGGATGAAAGGTGACAATCTCCCTCAGGAGAACACTTAAATTGCTCAGTTCCAGATGATTTTGTTGTATTTAACACATTCTTACAGCATGTGACCAGTATCCCAAGATTAAGGACCTCGGGGACTTTTGGACATTTTTTTCTGTTTGCATTTCTAGCTGTTTACAAACTTCAGAAAACCTGATCTTTGCTCACATATGTCACATGCTAAGACACTGTGCTTTAACTTGATGCAGAAATTTGCAGCCTCTAATTTTTATTTCGGTTTGACTCAGATTTCAGACTTATCCATTGACTGCTGTAGGATTGCAGTACGCTCATGGAAGGGAAATTTGGATTAGCTCTTAAATGGTAGATTCTCCTCAGTACCTACACTGAATGGTCTAAAGTCTTCTTTCAGCTATTACCTTCTAAATGTGGTCCAAGTGGGGTTCATTTGGATTTGAGCTAGATCAGTTCAGAACAGAGTCTACAGAGTTCAGCCCTGAATCTGGATACCATTGATGTCATCCTTTCTGGAAGGGGCACAACACTCAGCAGGAGAAGATGTTACAACTCACCCTAGAAGGTGAGGGTAACCCAGGCTCTTGTTAATAAATCCCTTGAGGTGGGTTAGAGTGAAACGACACTAAATTATTGGTGTTTGTAAATATAAATATGTAGGGTTTATTGTAGAACAATTTGGTTGCACAGGAAAATAGGTATGTAGGCGTTTTGGTTGTTATCAGTAGTAAATGGCAATATAAAAGCATAAAAATATCACTGAAGAAAATGCATGAGAAAGAGACAGGAAGGATAAGAGTAGAAAAATCTCACCAGCCATAGGACTTGTGATGAGACTTGTTTGTTGCAATTTTGATGTCTGTTGGTCAAAGTGATGGTTGCAAACCAGATCCATCAGGTGGTGAGAAAACATCCTCAGAACACAACATCTGTTGGGTTTAGGGTCACTCAGATTCAGGTAGGAACGCCCAGGTAGCTCCCCTGCTGCTGGGAGTTTCAGCTGGATGATTCACTGTTGTGGATCAAGGGACACCTGGGTGATTCAATGTTGTGGATCATGAAACACCTGGATGATGCAATGTTGTGAATCATGGGACACCTGGATGATTCAATGTTGTGGATCATGGGACACCTGGATGATGTGATGTTGTGGATCGTGGGACACCTGGATGATGCAATGTTGTTGATTAGAGGACACTTTGTGAGTCTTCAGGGGAGGTTTAGATTGGATATTAGGAAACCACCAGTGCAGTTGGGCCCATTACGGCCCATCAAGGCCCATCAGCAGAGACAAAAACCTTCAGGCCACGTGTGAACGTGCTGGTGCTTCCTGGGCAGGGGAGTTATCGCAGCTGAGCTCACTTGATAAGGACAGGAGACAGTTCCCACCCGGCAGGGTTCCCCTCTTTCCTTATCTCGTTCATCACCAGCTGCAGCCTGAGCTGGGCTGTGCTCCCCCTCGGGTACTTTGCACACCGGCAGCTTCCCCAATGTCTGAGCCATCAGCATCCCAGTCTCTCTTCTGTATCGGCTGTGGATACACTCTTCTTCCTAGGCCTGGGATGACTGGACAACAGTACCCCCTTTATCTTATCCCAAGTCCCCATCAGAGTCCAAATTCCAGGTAGGAGTGGTATTTGGGGAGGGGTGGGCTTTGCTGGTCTCAAAGGAGCAGCTGTTTCTTTGCAGTTTGCTACAGTGGGCAAAAGTCCTTCCATGATTTTAGCAGCATTGAAACCATTAAAACATCAACCATCCAGGCTCTCACAGGAGATGGCTGGTTAATAGCTGAATGTTCCTTCCAAAGGGATAACACTCCTGCTCCTCAGCAAATCCAGGAGTCAGTGGAGAGGAGCCAGGCATGGAGTCAGCTCTCTCCTGTCTCCTGCTTAGACACTGTCCATGAAAGCACAGTCTGACGCATGAATTCTTCATGCAAAGACCATTTGCCTTTGAAAGACTGACAAGTGGTAGCTTGCCTAAAGAAGTGATAATATTTTAATGGAAGAAGGACAGAAGAATAATCCAATTAGGAGAATGTGGCAGTTTGGCTGACAGACAGGAATAGCTGGGATAAGTGCACAGGAGTGCTGAAGGAGAGAAGTCTGGCAGGGTGGAAAAGTAACTGTGATGTGGCTCTCAGAGGGACGAGAAACTCGTAGTGACATAGTTCTCACCCGCCAGTTCTTTTCTAGGAGTTTGTTATATTGAACAGGGCCCTTTCTCAGACCGGACTGCACTTGGATTCTTGGAAATTTGACAAAAATATCTCCTGAGAACTGGCCTGTTTCCTCTCTTTCCAAGCTGACCTTTTAATGAGGTCTCATTTTGCTTCCATAAGCTGAGAACAGAGTGTACGAGACCAGCACAAAATGTGCATTGTCTTTCTAGGATTTCACATCTGGTTTATTCTCCTGCACATTTCCACTTTCTAGGGACCAAATCCTAGGACAGTTTTCTTTGCTCTAGAGTGAGACGTGATGTTCTTTGAGGAACCAAAAGAATGAATATACTTACACTTAAAACCACCTATTCTCAGACGTCCTAAAATAACCCCTTTTTCACTCTGTCTTCTTTCATAACTTAAAACAACTCTTCCACTTGGAATAGCTTTGATTGGTTGGTTGTTTTCTCTCAAACAAAGGGAGTGTAAGCACTGGTTTTGTTCCTGAAACGAAGATCAAAAAAACCTTTTTGTCTGACTCCTAACAGAGTAGCATCACATTCTATGAGATTTTCTTGCAATACGAGACCTAATCCCAGTATTATTCTAAGAAAGAGGCAGCCTTAGAGTTTCCAGCCTTGGATTATGACACCCAGTTGGATGTGTGTTGCATGGCTCCCCGGCATGGTTGTATTTGCCGGAGGAGATCCCTGTGACCATGCTGTCAATTTTAAGTGCATCATCCTCCAACCTAATACAGGACAAGAAAATGGCCTCAGGTTGTGCCAGGGGAGGTTTAGATTGGATATTAGGAAAAATTTCTTCATGGAAAGGGCTATCCAGCCCTGGCACAGCTGCCCAGGGCAGTGGTGGAGTGACCATCCCTGGAGGGATGTAAAAGCTGTGTGGATGTGGCACTTGGGGACGTGAGTCAGTGATGGCCTTGGCACTGCTGGGGAAGAGTTGGACTTGATCTTAAGTGTTTTTTCCAGCCCAAATGATTCTGTGCTTCCATGATCTAACTGAGGATCACAACACACCGCTCTCCACTGCTGCAGGTGCAAATTCAGTCCTTGTCCTACTGGATGATTAATCAAAACGCTCTGAACCAACACGTATCTATTTTCCAACAGTTCCTTGCAGCTTAGATCAAAAAGACAAGGAAATAACTGCTTGATGGGAGACAGGGATTCATGCACCTGCTCCTCAGATAAGTGACAGAGAGTGAAGTGTTCGTGCTCCTGCTAATCATGATAAAGCAGAGCCAGGCACTTGTAAGGTTTTGAAAAATGGAAGTGATAATATTTCACACAGACATAATCCTCGTCATAGGACCATTTCTTAAATGGTGTTTTGGTCTGTAGATCTCAGCAACAACTTTAACTGATCAAAATACATTCACCTCCAGAAGAAAATAAACAGCTTGGTACACCAGGAGGATGGTCTGGGGTATTCCAGGGTGAGACAGCTGCCTTGTGATTTCCTCCTATAACTCCTCCCAGTCTTCACCATTGGAAAAAGATGTGGATTCAGTCTGTCAGGTCAAAGGAGGTGGGACACAGTAATAACAGGCACTAGCGTGATGCATTCCTAGATTCAGAATAGACTTCCATGATATAAATGTCATAATTGTAAGAGCAAACCAGAAAACGTTCAGTGGATGTCTGAGGCAGAACCTCAAGGACAGTTGGAAGTCACAAGGCAGCCACTGAAGGCAGGATTTGTTGGGCTGCTCAGGGCAGGGATTGGGATGCCTGAGGCTTTCTGAAGGCAGCTGGCACATCTCATTAGCTGGAAGAGAAAACAGAACCCAAACAAGCCAAGAGCTCAGCTCCGGACAAACACAACTTCAGGGTGACTTTGCAAACTGAATTTTAGTGTCGTCTCATGTCAACAGCCAATTATTGCCCTGTATAAGGTCCCTGAGATGGTAAAATATGAGGGACTGACACTATCTGTCTGCTGGTTGCTCCAGATAAGGATCACAGGCTTAATAGAGTTGGTACTGAGTTACTTTATTTAGAGATGCCAAAGTTTACCCACTAAAAATATTTCTTGTGCATATATTTTACTACTTTTTTTTTGTGATGCACTTAAAATAGCGAGTTTATGATCTGTTCTTTTCTGTGGAAGAAAGAATTAAATCACATTTCCCTCCTTCTTCCATGAGCCTCTTGCATATTATTTGCTGCAGGAGCAAGAGAGAGACATTTGATTTTGTAATGTATATTCCTACAGACTTCAATTTTGCTCTTTGGATTTCTTCATTCCGATGAATAAAGGTGTCAATTTACATATATGAAAACTGCCTCTTCTTCCTTTCCCCACTTGAAGTTCATTGATTTTCTCTGGACAGCTCCTCCGGGAGCTGCAGAGGGATCAATATTTGAAGAAATGGCGAGGCAGCTGACACGTCACTAAGTCCATCCAGAAGAAATAATTCAATATTAACTCAGACGCTTGTGGTTGAACCAAATGGACATTTAACAGAACTATTAATATTTTCAACTGCAGGTTAAAAATAAGAGGTAAACACATTAAAGGGCACCACATCAGCAAGATATACTGCAGCTAAATTGAATTAAAGCAATGGCCACTGTGCCAGATCTGTGGCTGTGTGAAAGGAAAACTCTGCTAAGTTCAATGTTCAAAGGTTCCATTTCAATTAATTCCTTTTTAATTAAAAGCATGGGGAGGCCGCTGCTATAGCCTTCATTTTGGACATTTTGTGTGGTTAGAGGGCCACAGGGGCATGAGGAGGCTGATTCTGAACTGATGACTTTTGGGCATGGATTAACTTCAGGCACTTTAAGGACAAGGACTGGAGAAGCCAAAGAATGATAGATCAGAGATGTGACCCCACCCTCTGGAGATCGGTTTGCCTCTTCTTTGATACGTTTCAAAACTGGTAATAAATATTTATAACATGGATCAGGCACCTACAGATTTCTATTAACTACTGTCAGAAACAAGAGATGTACGGATTTAATCATCACTGTAAGGTCTTTTGTGCTTCCACCCACATCCCATCCTGGTTGTGAATTGTCCAGGAGTGCAGACCCCCTGCCTAAATGGTGTAAATACTCTTGCAGTGGTGGCTGTGAGCTCATGACCTGTGTCCCTTCAGCCACGCTCCCACTGGGAATGTACCATTTCATTTCAAAAATTATATCTTCTGTGAATTTGACATAAAAGTACCTGGCAAAAGCTGCCTGGCATACTGTGGCTCAACCACAGGGAGCAGGAAAACTTATTTTAATAGTAAATTAACAACAGTGAGAGAAACTGCTCTGTTTTCCAGGTTTGACATTCGAGGCACTGAGACAGTAAATATGATTTGGCCAGGACATAGGTTACAGTTCTCCATGCCCCTCAACTTCCAGCACAGGAGCGAGGACACTGATTTTTGATTAACAGCAGTAAAGACATAAGGAGACACTTCCTGTCTGAGGGTAGCAAAAAATCCAGGACTTCCAAGATAAAAAAAGTTAGAGATTTATGGAGGAGATAGTTTCCATTTGGGAGGGAAAAAGTCATTGTGTGGTGAAGGGATTGCTGAGTTTTTGCCTCTTTCTGCCAGGGAATGATATCACTTCTACAAATACCTTTTTTCAATTTATACATGGTGAGCTATGATGAAAAAGTCTTTCCAAAGCCAACTAGATTTAAATTTAAAGATTTGGCTTGGAGAATCTACTTTCTGGCACTCAGACTTCTGCTGGCATCATCCAGTCCCTCCTTCTTCCAGCAAATATTGAACATGTTGGCTTTAAATCTGATTTTTTTTTTTATATATATGTTTAAGTTGCTTATATATTTTTCAAAGGTTATCTTACCTTTTATGGAATTAGTGACATTTCATTCCACTATAACATTAATCCAAGATCACAGATTTATGATGGGAAGGGGTCATGAAGAAATTTAACTCAGCAGAATGCAAAAAAATCCCAAGGACAAATAACCAAAATACAATAATATGCATTATTTTAAACATGGAATTTGATATCCAACCTGAAGAAGTAAGTCTTGGCATTTTGCAGTTCAGTTAAAATTGATCTGTGTGCCAACAGAAATGCCAGCTGTGGGTTTTAATGTAAAAGGCTTTGTCAAAGGGATATTTTTTGATACTTTTTCCTTTCAATGAATCAATAGATTCCCTCTTGATGTCTCTGCTTGAGTTCTCTGGCACACTACTTTTGACTTAGTGCTGTAGCAAGGGCCAAGGCTGATTTCATATCTGCAAGTCCTGTGCTGTAATGCACATATTGTTCTATACCTTGCCAAGAAGAGCTTTCTTTTTTCCTGAATCATGCAAAGGAAGTATTTTCCAGGTTGGTTATATGACTCCTGCCTTAAACCATAAGGCTTTCTCCTCACCATTTTCCACCTCTATGCTATGGTTACTTCAACAAAATTCCCTTTCCCAGGAGTTTATTGGGTCACAACTCTTCCCTCCAGGTGTTCTGCTCACAGTCCGCACATAAATGATCTGTTCCGAGTCCTTTGCCCAGCAGAAGATGGGAATGCACAAATTATTGGCACCACCTATTGGTGAAAAAGGTAAATTATACCGGATTTGTAGGTTAGTTTAAATATTTTCCGTAAATATGGCTTCAGATGTTCCCCTTGTTACGATTTATTTTAATGATAACGACCCAGCAAGGCCACTCAAGCTTTGCAGTCACCTGTGCCAGCGGCAAATTTGAATTTGGTGGTGACTGGGGATGCATTTGGCGCAGGGATCACATAACAGAGGAGGAGACAGGGCACGAAGATACAGGTGGAGCAGGTCTCCTGAGTTTCAGGTTCTTATAAGTATTTGTCCTTTACAATGCAAGCAAAGATTGAAAAGATTTTTCCACTCCATCACAAGCAGCAGCCACAGCTGGTCAATGAGTCACAAATCAGAGTGGTTGTCTTTGGCTCTTGTGACCAGGAAAGGAGCTGTGTGACACAGAACTTGCTGAGACAGATGAAAAATGATGGGAATTTAAGGAGCAAAGCCCAAAAAGTCCTGGTATCTATGCAGAAGATGGTGATGAGAAAGGAACTGCAAATATTGAAACCATGATTTGGAGGCAGAAGAACCTACATTTTTAATTCCTGTGCTTATCCTTGTTCTTGTGTCTGTGGGAATGTTTTTTTGACTGTGAAACGAAGCTGAGTTGAGATTTTTGTGGTGACCCTCCAAGAGCAGAAAGTAGTGGGAGGGATCTAAAAATGTTGTAGGTGTTTTGAATAACCTCCATTCAAGAAGTTCTCACTTGAATTATCCATGTTAGGTTAGAAGTGATGGAAAACCTCTGGTCCTGGGACATGTTGGTTCTTTGTGGTTTCTGATGAACAGAATAATTTGCATTTTCACTGAAAAAAAGAGAGGGGAAAGAGAGAATGGCATTTTGCTTCAGGCTACTTTTTCTCAAATCCCAAGGAGTTATTTTGTGCTGATGTTTGCCCTAAGTTATCTACTGAGAAGAAGTTTTAGCTCTTGGTGTGCTAAACTGTGCATTCAGGAAAGAGAACTGGACTTTGGCTCAGCATGGACTCATTGAAATATGTAAGGGATCTGCTGAATATTTTAGCACTATTGCAACTTATCCTCTGAAGTTTCCTTGAGGTTTTTTTCTTTTTCTCTTCCTAGTCTTGGAAAAATGCTTTTCCTTCTCTCTAAAATCTTCCACCTGGAGGATATCTCCCTTGACATTCCAGTTTTCCAGGTTATTTGCTTTTATTACCTTGCCCAGCAGGATGGGCTCTTGTACTCCAGCTTTTGGAAATAGCAGGAATAAGTGAGGACACTTGGTAGACACTGAAAGGCTCAGACTTTCTGAAATTTATGCTTTCTCTATCTACAAGGTGTACCTAGACACTGCCATGACCTAAAATTTACCATATCTGAGTACTAGTACTCTGTGGAATAGGACTATACACAGCAAAGAGCTAAGTTCATGTGCCCTCATTTGATTTTCTAAAGAGAATATTGTTCTACACATGTTCAATTTTAACATAACAAGCGCATGCATGAGGCAATGCTAAAGACAGAGAAAAATTCATTTGCCAGTTGGTTGTACTAACCTGACAGAAAGAACATTAATAAAGATGTTCTATCATGTCTGATCTGCTGCCTTGAATAAGTGACAGGGCAGATTCAGCCTTTGGAGGATCAATTTTCTCTTGAAAATGCACCTCTCTTTATGGGCTTCTGCTGCAAAACACAACCAGATTATTTATTTATACTGAGTGTCTGTTGTTGTTAGACAAGTTGAGGATAAATAATAAAAGCTTGGAGACTGAATTTAGAATGTGCCAACTTTTATTATTACTATTTAGATTTGTAAGCCAGCCAGTGATCTGAAGATTGCCACCACTGTGTGAATCCACTTTAAATGAACTGAGGGGAACAGAGCAGGGATTCAGCATTTCCTCAATCCAACAAGTAGGATAACAAGCCCTTTTCCTGACAGCTCCCATGCTTAGGGACACTTAGGGCATCCTGCACAGTCTGTACTCATGGCATGCAGCACAGTACTAAGCCTGTATTGACCAGGGAATGGTCACATCCTGAGATTAGAGGTCTGGGAAAAAAAAAAAGAGATGACTGTAAAGAGGTAAAATGTCAATGAAATTTAGACTCAGGTCTGGTCTGCAATGTGGACATTTAGGGGCAGGTTCTAGTATGGATGGTGGTTTCTAGCCTGATGGGGACAAAACAGGCATGCCATGTAGAAAACAGCAATTTTTGGGGTGTTGTGTCTTACCTGGTCAGGACTGGCAGGTTTATCCTAATTGATATTATATTTCTTGGTATTATTATATATATGATAAATATATCAATACCAATAAATGATAGAATCATAGAACCATAGAACGGTTTGGGTGGGAAGGGACCTTAGAAACCATCTCATTCCAGCCCCATGCCATGGGCAGGGAACCTTCCACTTGACCTGCCCATCCAGAGCCCCATGCTGGCCGAGGGCAGCCAGCTCTGAGTGTTTCTGGTCAGATGGTGGCAGATGAGTTTTATGAATGGCCTTTCCCAGGAGCCTGCAGCTGTTTAAATAGTCACCCCTTGGGAGCCACAGCACCGCAGCCGTGTTTGACATTGCTGTACCTCAGCAGGGGCAGGCAGGACCATGGGGACAAGAAGTCCTTCCCACTTCCTGGCTTCCATAGATTACTTTAATTGGTAAAACTATGCTCCTGTCGCTGGGGAGGACGTCATAAAGTAAAGCATGAACAAAATCTTAAGCCTAAGAATTCATTTGCCCCGAGGCTCAACAAAACCCTTCTGGGTAAAGCTGTGTCTGCAGGGAGTCAGGGCACCAGCAGCGAGAGGAATCCCTTGGAAAGGGGACAGGCTTGTCACACCTCTCAAAGCAGGACATAGTAAACAATCCCTGTGGCTTCCTGCCAGTCCTTTGGGTTTTTTGTTTGTTTGTTTCCCCAGTCATTTTTGGCTTTTCCATCTGAACAAGTACTTGCATCCTCAGTGGAGAGTCATCATCTTTCTAGGGTGAGAGAAAAAAATAACTCTGCACACATATATCTAAAAATCAGGGACACCATTCTAATAAGATGCCTTTTTCCTGCTTTCACATTGAATTCAGCATAAATTCAGCAAAAATTCACTATTGAAAGCCATACTTAGCAGTTCTCACACTTTCAAACACTTTTTTTTTTCCTACATTTAATTGATAAAATTTTTACAGGAACAAATAATTCTGATTTGTGACTAAACTCTGACAAGTGCTATTAAACAGGCTCCTTTAATCCGAAGCTGTTTATGCAAGCCTGTTTCATTTGTGATAGGGATGGACATGATCCACTTTACAACTTTAAGAACAGAGAGAATGAGGATTTGAAGATAAACTATAATCTCCATATAAGTAAGCTAACAGTCCCCTAGACACAGTGTTTCATGCAGCCAGTATTATTCTCATAATAGATCTGAGATAAAAATCATCTTTATGTGCTCAAAAGATAAAGTAATCCTAAATACAATCCTGATATTGCCTACAGTGTTCTGGAAATAAAATTTATGTTTACTCTGCAGCCTTGCTGCTCTACATTATTCTGTATAAAATCTGTAAAGAAATTCACGTCTTTTGCCTTTAAATTTATGCTGAATGACAGCTGCTGTTCTCCTGAGCCTACTTCCTGGCTCCAAAGCAGCTGATTTTCCTACAGAAAGGGTCTGTGGCAGCATGCCCTGGTCCCATTCCTTGAACTTTAACACAGTCTGAGCTGGTCCTTGCTCTTCAAGCATCACACTCATCCTCACACACCATCACACATGTCAACATCTCATCCTACAGATGAGAGGGTTTCTTCCACCTCAGTTTTCCTCCACAGTACCCCAGCCATTCCCCTTTCCAAGCTCAAAGGGAAAAGACTTTTCCAGCTCTTCCATGTGGCTCTGGGACCCTTTCCCAGTCTCCCAAAGGTCTTTGAACAGGACAGTAAGACAGTTCAGTAGGGCTGCCCTCCATTTATTCACAGGGCTGATCTTGTGTGGAAGTTTCCAAGGATCTCAGCCAAGAACCTGCGACTTAAAATCAGAAAAAAAATCAGTAATTTATATCTTTTAAAGCTTGGCTTTGAGCATACTTCTCACAGAACATTAGCAGGAATGCTCCTGTGTGATCAAGGCAAATATTTTACACCTGTGAAGCTGTTAATAAAACTTTGGTTTGGTTTGGTTTGGTCTCCCCAAACAAGCAGAGTCGCTGAGATGAAGCAATGCCCATAAATTTTATTTCACTACTCTTTTTTTTTTAAGTTTAACTTTTCTTAAAAGCTTTAGGAATCAAGATCAATTCATTGAAAGCATGATTTGATCAACAGATGTTTTGCTCAGTGTCGCTCTGATAAACTTGTTAGAGGGGTGTTTAAATTGTATTTATGTGATTAATGAAGGAGAAACAGAATGTTCTCGAACATGAGGGAGAAGTGGTGTGTCCCACAGCATTTGGACTGCAGATCCATGTCACAAAGGCATGGGAGATGTCATCCCAACATCTCCATGAGTCCCACTCTATAAGAGCTCACTGTATAAGAAGTTCCCATGACTGGAAACTCAAGTCTCATTCCATAGGGGTTTACTTTGGAAAGAAACTCGCTCCTGCAGCTCATGTCCACGTGACCTCTTCCAGCTTCTGAGTTCAACTTGGTTTTATTCCAGCAAATGTTGCTAGATGGGAAATCCAACAGCAAGAGATTTCCTGCATTTGGATGGACACAGAATCTGTGTCTGAGCTCCAAGCTGGCTCCGACTTTGCCTCTCCAACATGGACCGGTCAATATCTTAGCTCCAGGCTTTCCTACCTATGTGTGGAGCAAAGGAAGGACACCCTGTAATCATAATCAACCCTGTAAAAGTTACCAGATTAAAAGGTATTAATAGCCCTTGGAACAGGAACTAGAAACCAACCTCCACATTTCAGGAGACAGCCCAACTCCTGTGGTTTGCCGAAGGCCTTCCTGCCACCCCGCTTTGATCCAGAGGAGATTTAATCCCAGATCTGCCGCATAAAGCTTAGTTCCAGCATGATGGACAAAGAATGTTCTCCCCTGCCTCCCCAACACGTAGGCTGCCTGCTGACAAAGCCATTAGTGGAGCCTTGTAGGAGAGTTTGAACTTCCACAGAGAGGGTCCGGAAGGCTTTCGACTTCCCTGGATATGGAAAGGGGGCAGCAATTATCTCCTGTTTCTGCTGCACCCCAAGAGAGCAGAGAGAGCCTGTTTCATTCTTTTAAAGGCAAAAATGTACTTATTAGTGCCAGAAGAGGTGGCCTAGATAGTAAAGATCCTGTTGTGTAAGAGCCCCACACCAAACCTACGGAAAGGGAAGAGTTTAAGGCACGCAGAATCGCAGAATCGCAGAATCACAGAATGGCCTGGGTGTAAGGGCACCTTAGAGATCACCTTGTTCCAGCCCTGCTGCCAAGGGCAAGGACACCTTCCACTAGACCAGACTGCCCCCAACCTGACCTTGAACACTTCCAGGGATGGGGTATCCTGATATCTTTCACCCTCAGTCTGTCAGACGTTGAATATTCCTTTTGAAACCAGCTCTTTTTCCTGAGGCTGAAGGGACCAGCTGAGGAGTCAGGAAACACCAGGCTAGATGTTGTGACTGTTTGGTGTTCCTTTCATCCATTAATCTCCTTTAAAACTTGACATTTTGTCAAAGACTGTCATCTAACCTAAGGCTTGTGTACAAAAATGCTCTTCCAGGGTACAACTGGTCAAACCCTACGTTTGGTGAGGCACTGCTGCTGTCTAGAGGTTTCCTTCTCTCTGTCCATCCACCATTTGGCCTCTCAAAGACTCTATCCGATCCAGTATCTTGCATCAAGACATTTTACTTAGGTGAGATAAATCCTATGGAGAGCACCTAAATTTTGCTGAATTTAAATTCCAGAGGCTTTTGTGAAACTGGAAAAACGGCTGAGCTCACCCAATTTTTGTCTGTTCCCTCTATTTAGATGACAATTTTTCCTGTGGTAGGCTTGCCTTTCAGTAAATGTGTGTCTAACTTGCTGGCACAACAGCGTCTGAATGTTAGAAATGTGACAGGCTGGAGGTGTGCATTAGAACATGCTTTGCTTTAAAAAAAAAAAAAAAAAAATTTTGCTTTTAGCTTTCCTCCCGCTGTCGGTGTGTCTCAAAGTGATACATCCAGCCTTTCGCAGTAGGCATTTTAATGGCACAAATGATACCTTATCCAATGAACAATGATTATGCCTCTTCCCAAGTCTCCTCCCTCTCCATTATCTGCAGAATTGGGATTTTTTTATTAAAGTTCCCACACCAGCTGAAAACCACAGAGTTCCTGTGGGTGAATTTTAAATGAGTGCATCAGATGGAAAATATCGATTTCCAGTCAATTCCTTGGAAAAAAAACAACCCAACAATACAGCACATATTTCACAACGGAAAAGTTCACACAGGACACAGGAAACAGGGAAAAATGTATCCTTCCCACTTCAGTGCAGGAGCTACACAGAGTGTTCCCAACTCAGAACATCCAAACAGAGTCCAGTCTTCAGACAAGGTCAGCAAAGCAGATGTGACTTCAAGTTTGCCACTTGCACAGCGTGAGAACAATCCCTGGATAATGGGAAGACCTTATGGGGTAGCCATGGAGTATCTTGGCCTGACGTGATTCCCTGAGTGCCATTTCCACATTGCTCAATGCTCCTGGGGCTGCTGGAGCAGCAATGATTAGGAAAAAAAAGAATGGCTTTGGGTTAAATATCTTTAAAGGTTGCAGGGGGAGGGGAGAAGGAAACATCCAGAACTCAGGGTTTCCCTGGCAGGTCACTCTGAAGGATGCCTTGCACTCCATGGAGTGGTTGCATTCCTAAAGATGTGTGAAGTCATCTTAGGGTAAGATACATCCAGTCATTTCCTAGATTTCCAGCCACTCTCAGCTCTTCCATTGACAGCTGTGAGCAAAGGCCTCTACCATAAAAATTAAATGTACACATGGCCTTTGTGTTGGTTTAAGTGATTTCAGGTTCCACATTCAGTTTGTTGGAGTCTCAATCCCTGACAGAGGTTTCTGTCATGTGTTTCAAAGAGGACAAGGAGATGAAAACATGAATTATTGTTAGCACTAAAAGCAGGGCATTTTCCTTGGAAACTTCTCACAGACCTATCAAAAAGTGAGACCTGTCCAAATAAATATGCAGTTCACTGACAGATAAAGATTATCCATTTGTAGTGTTTTATTGCAATAAAAACATTAAGGAGATGGAATTCCCTTTCCAAGCTTTTGGAGGCAGAAGAACAACAACATTGTCAAGTGATGTATGTGACAGAGTAAATTAACCTTTGTAAATCTGACCAAGGCCTGGTGACTAAGGCTGGAAAATAAATTTAAATCCTCCTTTATCATGTGGGTGCTAGGGTTTGCTGGCTCGGGATCCCCTAGCACACAGATGTGAATCAAGCTCTTGTATTCTGAGTATCTGCTATTCCACAAAGTAATAATGAATTAGAAGCTGAAGCTAGAAAAACTCTAATGTGATAATATATGGTTGCTTTTTCTCTCTGAGTTTACTTAATCACTACCACAAACACACCAAAAGCAGTCATATTCTCCTTCATGCACGAGTCTCTGAACTGGTAGTCTGGGTTTTCCAGGGAAAAAAATAATTTAGGCAGAATTGAAGAATCACTGGCTCTCACCTGAGGTCTGCTTTTTACCTGCAAGCAGCCCAAGTGGTTTAATACTATTTATTCTTCAACTAAGGAAAGTAATGGGTTAAAATTAATTTATGCACCTTAGTGAAATGCATGTGTGTGTAGAAAATTAACTAGCAATGGCCCCTTATCATAGAATCATAGAATATTTTGGGTTGAAAGGGACCTTCCTTGTAAAAGTCTTTGAGAAGGACCAGAGTTTGAAAACAATTTTACCTTAGACATGGACCTGGAACACAAATATACACCTAATAAGGAAATAACCAGAGATAAAATCATGACAAATCACCTTTCTGAGAGCTCTCCTGGTTTTTTTGCCTGGTCTTTTGCTGTGCTGATCTCCCAGCCTTAGTTGGTAATGTAAGGTGGAAAACTTCTCAGCTGGTACATTGCAGTCTACTATTCTGTGGAAAAATAGTCAATGTAAGTGCCACTTAAATGAAGAGTTTCCAATTAATTTTCCTTCTTTACTCACAGAAATTTTAACAGAGGGATTGCCTTGCTCTAAAATATGGGCCAACGGCTGCACTGACTGAAAACTTCTTGAACATCTTTAAAAGTTTTGAAGTCAGAAATCTGATCTGTGATTAATGCGCAGTCTTCCAGATGATATCATGGAAATAATTTTATTCAAAATAAAAATCTTCATTTTACCTCCACTCTGTGCAGGAATGGAGACAATTAGGAACCCAGAATTGTCAGCTTTGGGCATTTATTTAACTTTTCCACACCATTCTGAGGCTTCTTTTGCATTTAGTTCTAAGGAATGAGATGCACTTTGGTTTTAAGTGCAACAACTCCTTCAAAGTCAAACTCCTGAAAAAACGCATCATCATTTTCCGCATTTTTCATTCCGGAGGGTTCTCAAGATCACGCACAGCACTGAAAAGACTTTGCCTTGAAAGCAGCCATGTGGGTTTCAGAATTATCTTCCGCTATTATGTGGTCAACCAAAAAAAGACACAGCAGAGCAGCTGTTCCTCCTCCTGTCATTCCCCTTACTGAAGGATATGGAGAGGGTGGAGGGGGGAATTTTGGCATTAAGCAATTATTTGTAGAGCAGCAATATTAATGTCTGGGCTTAGGGCTCTGTTTTCACGGTGAATTGCCAGGTTGTTTTTTGCCCTGAGCACAGCCAAGGTTACACCAACAGCTCTGCAAAGCAGCAACTTTTTAGTGACCTGAGGTCGCTTGGTGCTGGAGTTATTGGTGGAAAATGAATTCTGTGCAAAGGTGAAACCATGGAACTGGGGAATATTTCAAAGCACAAGCCAGTGGTGGTGGAGGATGAGGCAGGGAACATCTTGCCTGTTGTTGGTCTGTGGTTTTAGCTTTTAGACTAGATTTTAACTTTCTAAAAACTAAGAGAGACAGGAGACAATCACATCTCAGTGCAAGGACTGCAAAAAATTAATATCTTCCTCTTGATTTTATATAGCAATATATAGCATATAGTAGAGCAAAGCTGCACAGCAGAACTGCTAATATTTTATGCAACGCTGCACAGCAGAATTGATAAGATTCTGTGCAGCCTCATAAGGTCTCTGTGTGTGTCTCATTTCAAGAGGCTTTAATGCCTGACTTGGAGATAGGATTCCTTATGCCTGTGCTCTACATAAAATTGGGAATAGCAGTGAAGATGCAGTGACAGATCACCTTTGGATCGTTAGGATGCTGGGTGAGAAGTTAGAGTGAGCAACAATTTGGGGAAAATAGTTATGATGAAAGTCATGTTCTAGATAAGTTCTAATGTGCTGCAATAGCTATTCTTGTGTATTTTTTCTCTGCATTTCTCTAAATGTTCAAATGTCATTTGAGTTCATGGAGAGGAGAGAGTATAGACGTTCAATTTAATTTATCCAGAAAAAAAGCTGGAAGCCTTCCTGAAGCCAGGTCTTTGGCCAAGCTGAGTACAGATTTCTGACCTGACTGCACACGCTCATTTATCAGAAAGATTTACAACAGGGTTGGATATCTGCCCGAAAAGCTGCGGAAATTTAGATGGAAGATCAAAACTCTCATTTTTGCCTTCCAAAGTTGCAAAACATGATGTCAGTTTACCACAGGATGTAACAAAGTCCCTTTTTCTTAAGTTTCTAAATCAAGGCAAGTTAGTTTTCTAGAATAACCTGGTGTAGCTCAACCATTTTGTTCTCTTAAAACTCTGTGAAATTCCCCCTCCTGCCTTCATTCTGCAGCAGGTCACTCCAGGTGACTCCCGACCTTAAACATAAAAATCTTTGAATATGAAGGGATTGAGTGCAAAGGGGACAGAAACATGACATTTAAAGGACACATGTGTATTTGCTGAGAATACGTATTTAGTAGTCATCCACTTGGATGACTGCTTCCCTGCACATCCCATTCCCAGATGAAGTGATCTTTCTGCCTGGTTTACAGAGAAACGTATTGCATGTAATGGTTGTTTTCTTTAAAAAAATTCTAGGGAGACATGATCTGTAGGCAGTAATAAAAAACCTTGGCCTTTCCTTCTGAAAGCAATGTCTGAGTTTTTACAGTTCAGTGTAGCAGTGTTGCCCACAGGGATGATTTTCAATATCACAGTGTCCTCACAGGAAGAGAATGATATTTCTTCTGAAGCATCAAGAGTCTCATTGTCCAGATGATTGAAGAACACAAGAACTCAGACAATGAGCCTGATGTCCACATTAACACATCCTTTAGTCTCCATGGTCAACCCTACTAAAAAGTCAAGACTTGCTTTACCTCAGAGCAGGGACTGATGGGTTGTTTTCCACAGTGACCTGTCCTCTCTGTAGAGATGAGGTCACAGAATCGTGGGGTGGTTTGGGTTGGAAAGATTCTTAAAGACCATCTATTTCCAGCCCCCTGCCACGAGCAGGGACACCTTCCACTATCTCAGGTTGCTCAGAGCCCCATCCAAACCTGTCCTTGAACACTTCCAGGGATGGGGAATCCAAAACTTACCTGGGCAACCTGTGCCAGGGTCTCACTACCCTCACAGTGAAGAGTTTCTTCCTAACATCCAGTCTAATCCTACTCTCTTTCTGATCTGTTCCTCCCAGCTCTTACAGAGATACAAAAACTAAACAGAGTATAATGGCAAGAAAGAGGTAAGATGGAAAGGCAGAGGGGAAAGCAAAGATGAAAACTCAAGAGAAGACATCCTTCCCCCTGCATCTCTTCTCTCCTGAACCTTCACTTTCCCCCCACCCCTTTCAGCACTTCATTATCCACAAGTCCTGCTTGCTCCTTTATCCTTGAAGGTGTGAGGAAAATTTATATCTGCAGGTCCACTAATGGCACTTCATTTATGGTCAAAAATGCTTCTGTACAAGGTTTTATTTGCACATTAATAGATCTGTATGCACACCCCCTTCCTCGCTTAAAATTATCTTGGAGTCTATAATTACACGGTAAGGCTTTCAGACTCCGTTCCTCCTGCTGTGCTTCGCAGCAAACACTATTTTATTGTTTTTGTTTTAATCTTCTCCGTTTCTTCGGCAGATTGATGACACATTTTTACAGCTCTGGCATTAACACAGGAATAATGATGTTCTCAGCCTGTCCATTTCTATAGGTGGTGCTGCATCCTGATGATTTTGCACCACAATGGGTTTTTCACAATCTCCTCAAAACAGTCATAGTAATGCCAGCCATGCACGTGCAACAGTCCTGGGGCTCTCTTTAAAGCACTTCACATGGCTGAGCATGAGCCCAGGTGTGCCCAGGTGGGCAAGAGGGCCAATGGCACCTGGCTTGTGGCAGCACTGGTGTGGCAGCAGGAGCAGGGCAGTGCCTGTGCCCTGTGCTGGGTAGTGCTGGGGCTCCTCCAGCCCTGGGGGCAGTTCTGGGCCCCTCACAAAAAGACACTGAGGGGCTGGAGAGTGTCCAGAGAAGGGAGCGGAGCTGGGGAAGGGGCTGGAGCACCAGGAGCAGCTGAGGGAGCTGGGGGGGCTCAGCCTGGAGAAAAGGAGGCTCAGGGGGGACCTTGTGGCTCTGCACAACTCCCTGACAGGAGGGGGCAGCCAGCAGGAAATCAGGCTCTGCTTCCTCAGAACAGGGACAGGATGAGAGGAAATGGCCTCAAGCTGTGCCAAGGGAGGTTTAGATTGGATATTTAGGACATTTTTTCATAGAAAGAGTTGTTAAGGATTGGAACAGGCTGCACAAGGAAGTGGTTGAGTCGCCATCCCTGGAAGTGTTTAAAAAACGTGTGGATGGGGCACCTGGGGACATGGTTTAATGGTCAGCATGGTTTCGTGGTGAACATGGTGCTGGGTTGACAATTGGACTTGATGAACTTAAAGGTCTTCTCCAGTCCTAATTATTCTATGAACTGAAGCTCCTGGGTTCAAAAAACTGCTAGTCTTTAGCTGACTTTTCTAACTCAGAAAAGTAATAGTGCTGTGAAACTTGTGAAAATTGAGAGATAATATGGAGGGTTTGCCTTTTGGTGTTGGTTTGGGTTTTTTGTAGATTTTTTTTTTTCATATACACTAAAGCAATATCAAACTGCAAAAACAATCTGTAGCTGCATTAGGGAAAACAAGTGTATCACCTGATCCTGCATGTCTCTGGAATTTATGCCTCACAGTTATCAGTTCTTCAAGCCTGGATTAAACACTAGAAAAAGACTTGTGGAAGTTCAATTGTGGATAAAAGCAACACTGACAGACACCCTCCCCACTCTACAACTCTCAAACCTATAAGCCAGCTTTAATAAGATTTTATGGATGGAGCGCCATCTCAGATATATGATCACTGCTTATGTTTTATAATTATGTGACTACGTGAGGGAAATTCTCCTTTAAGTCCTCTCTGAAAGAAGAATCCACTCAAAAGCTCACAAAAAGCCACCCACGTGACCTCTGCATTCCACAGACATGCAGGTCTCCTGGCACTCAGCCATGGCTTGTGCTAGAAGGAGCTCTCTCCGGTCCTGGAACAGTGTTCTACTTCATACAGACACTCTACTACGTGCTTTTAAATAATTTTCTTCTAAACTTACAACTTCATTAGCAGGCTAGAGGGGAAGATACGAGGCTGAGTCTCTCTCAGGAGCAGAGTACTCCGAAACTAAAGTCAAACCCATAAATGATAGAGGTCTGGCATGATGAAGTGATGTTTTTGAATACTCAGGATTTAGATGAAGCAGCCTTGGAACCAGACCACAGAACTCCTAACGGGTTGTGGCAGGTGTAATGCTAAGAGGTGCCAGGCATGTAATTTTCCCCAATTAAACTAATTACAAGATGGATGATCAATTACTGCACTTCTGAAAAATAACTGGGAATCCCTCACCCATGGATATTCTGAATGACTGTTTAATACTCTCTGTCAAAGAGATATGATAATCACTGCTCTGTATGGAGTATCATACCCAGCAGCTCTCTCACACCCAGTTGTCTTTTGGCAGGTTGTTCCCAGCTGTATTAAAGCGGCCCCACAAAAGTCAACTAAATTCCCTTCTCATGCATTTTTCTGACTACTTCCAGAAAGCTGGTAAGATCATTAGATTTACAAGACATAGGAAAGGTAAACTGGGATAAATCCTTCTTTCCCTCTCTGTACATGCCTTCGAATATTTGATCTGCAGCCCTGAGATCAAGCACCAAAAATTGGTGTGAACTTTATTGTATGCTAAGCCACCAGTGAACCACTTCTCTGTCACTGTACAGTGACCTGTTGGAAACTTTTCCTGATAGAAGAGGTCAGATAAGGAGTCTCATTCTCCCAGAAGGGAAGAAAAACACAAGGGCTGAGGAAGGAAAAGCAGATTGCCCCTGCCCCAAGACCCCTCTGATTTGCTCCAAAACTAGTGTCTAGCCAAAGCAAAGCTGTCTGGATGCAGGAGCATCCTGTGGCAGCACAAAAATGCAGTCACCGCTGTAAAGTGGGAACACCAACTCCTGAGGGAACCATTCAGCATCAAAGGGGCGGGAGTTCATCAAGAAATGGCCTGGACTGTATCCAGGGCTGCAAATGAGTCATGATCATCCCCAAGAAGATGAACGCAATAATGTTGTGGGGTTGTAAAAACGGCTTCTCCAGCAGCACAGCCCTTCTGGACACGAGGATGTGAGACCTGCAGGAAAGGAGAGCCTGGTAGAAGGAGAAGCAGCTCCCAGAGAAGACCCAGAGGAATTCCATTCATCTCCAAGTCCAGAGAAGACCCAGAGAAAGTCCCTTCATCACAAAGTCCAGTCAGAAACATTGACAGGCAGGGATGGAAGGGTGAGCAGAAAAACCTCTGGATGTCACAGAAGAGGGAAAAGACCAGTAAAGCCCAGCCAGCCTAGGGAAACAGGAAGGCAGACATAGCACACGGCTTCTACATAACACATAAACCACTTCAGGGGTTTGCAGAAACACTGAAGACCTTCAGGACCTTCTGGTGGAAGAAGCATGGTCTGAATTCACTGCAAGGCTCCATCTTCAGGTGCAGCAAATGAACTGACAACTCCACTCCCAAATCCTCTTCCTCCTGCCCCTCAGCAGCACTGGGGGATGGGGAATGGGGGCTTCAGCCATGAATATCTCACCACCAGGGCAGCCTTTCTTCAGTGGTTTTTTTTTTTCTTTTAGGAAGATCTCAAGGGTTAAATATTCTATTTATGAATCCTGCCAAGTTTTAGTGGTGTTTCAAATATACCAGGGTATTTTTAGACAGACTATTCTAAAATTAACCATTCAGCCTAAAACACAACCTGCCACACTTCAATAGTTCCCATTGATGCAACATGAATACAAAATACATTTTAATTCTCTACCACCAAACAGAAGGAAAATGTTTCTCCCTCTAAACAGAGGGAGAGGGGTATTTTCTTGAAGTGGCAAATCTCACATCTCAATCCTGCCATCCCTAAAAGGCCCTGCTTGGTGAATCATCAAGTTTATGGCAGAAGTAGAAAAGACCCTGAAGACCTCAGCACTTGAGAATTCATCTGGAAGGCACAGCTTTTTTGAGTAAAACAATACCTCAAAACCAGACATAAAAAGGGATAGATTTTGTTGATGCTAGAGTTTTTCATGATAAAATCAGGATTTTGTCTAGCATATCAGAGGAAAAATCCTGTCTCCACAGCAGCCAGAATTTCTGAAGAATTTCCAAACCTCCAGAATTTCATCCATCATCTTTTCCTTTCTGCTTCTTCTTCAACCTTTAAATCAATGGCACTGTGCAATAACAACAAAACTTTTAGCTCCCTCAAAAACAGGCACCACCAACAAGAGCTTTATATTTTGGGGTGCTTGGACGGGTTAAATAAATGTAATTCTTTCAGTGCTGTAGAGTTTTGCTTATCCTTGACTTGACAGAGGCTTTCAGCCTTTTTCTGATGTCTTTGGGGCTTGATGTGAACGGCAAACATCTCCAGTGCAGTTGCCATTAGGGTCAAAAATTATGTTTTGGCTTGGGAAGACAGCTGAAATATCTCCAATTATCAAGCACTTTGGCCATTCCAGATGACACTGCAAATTTCCATAACTGTTTTGGGAAACAGAGCCTTGCAGGACACAGGTTATCCTCAGCCATTTATTTCAAACAATTCCCTGCATTAGTTTCAAAATCCCACATCTTTTGCTGTGTGAAATCAATTATAAAACTCTTAACATGTTCCTTGGAGACACTATTCCAGCTGATTTTTGGAAACTTAAGTGATTTCACTGGTAAGCTGTCATCTTGCTGAACAGAATAATAATCACTGTTGGTTTTGTTCAGGTTCATTCCCATAACTAAGATTCCAGAGTATTTTGAAAGCAGGCTTCATTTTTCTTTATGGAAAATTTCTTGTTGAATACCCAGAATCAGCTTGTCCCCCACAATATCCACTTTCTGATCTCCTAAAATGTTATGACAATCACATAAATATGTAAACTATTTGCTCTTTTTAAAAAGTAACCATGATTTCAACAGCCAAGTGGAGCAGTGCTGACTGTGCTGGTGGAGTTTCCACCCCACATCTCCTAATTACTTTATGAGTTCAAAGCAATTTTGCCATCAGGATAAAAACTTTATCAGTAAATCACTTTTAGATGACGTAAGTGAGCCCACTTGGGCTTCTGAAAAGCTCCACTGAGACCAGGTACAGGACTATTTTTACAGTCTGAGAATACTTTACATTGAAATAAACTGATTTTTAAATCTCCATCTCGATGTCTTCTGGGACTATCACTTGTTTGTGCATTCAGGATCCTACGCACTGGCTGATGAGTGAGTCATCCTGCCTGACACCTTATCTGCACAATACCCTGCAATCTGCACAGTGTGGTCACAGCAGAAAGTGATTTTACTACTCCTGGCTGCCCAGGCTAAAAGCTGAAGTAGAAAAAAGAGAGGGTTTTTTTTTTTTTCTGTGTATTACTGAAGTCCAATACACTTCTTAAAATTTCTGAATTACAATTCTATAATACGACCCATCTGAAACTCCTCTAATAGAATTTCAAATCATGACATTGCCCATCGAGGCAACAGCTTTATGCCACTCCAGGGTTTCTCCACCATATCCCTGTTGTAGATGTTATTGACCCCTTTAGAGCTGCATTTTAAATTCCTGGAGGAAATTGTTCATTCAAGCAGGCAGACACAGGAAAATGCTGATGTTTATGCCCCTTTTTGATCAAAAAACACTGGTTGCCACAGGAGTGGGATAAAGTCACAAGTGCAGGAAGCATCATTTCTCCTTGGGAAAAGGGGGAAAGATAAATTGGAAGAAGGTGCAAGCTTGCTGCTGCTGACTGAACTCTTGTTATATTTAAGGGTTCAAAGACACCACGTTTGCTGATGTTACTGCACTTGTCTGTCCTTGCCTGATTATGGGAAAGTGCCTGCCCTGGAACAGCTTGCAAAGGTGATCCAGACTGGACAAAGGAAACCTACCTGTGTTTGAACTCCACTCCCATCAGAGTTGATAGTTCACCTCATACTTCAGCTGCCTAAGATCTGAAATTCTGTAATTTAAATCAGCAGAGACATTACAGTGTTATTCTTCACTGTGCTCCTTGTGTTGCAGTTTAAGATGACCTGACAAGGGGATTTGGGCACAGAACCAGCCACCCAGAGGGCTGTTTACCTTTTCTACTGCACTAGTTTTGTGGTCCCTCTTTATTTTGGGTCTAATCTCCTGGATTGTTTTAATTCAAGGAACAGAAACCTACGAGATGGATTCACAGTGAACTGTTTCCACTTTCCCTTCTTGATAGGAGTCTGGAAACATCCTTGAACTGGTGGACTAAAATCAGGAGCCTGGTACAGTTAAACCTTTTATTTCACTTCTCTATTACATTGTCTGTCTAGACAGGATCTATTTATACTTGGCTGTACACCTAATTCAGACAAATAAGTTAATTTTGGTAGAAGTCAAGCCATAAATGGCACAGGCGTTGCCATCTCTGATCTTTAAACCTGAGCCATCTCATTGTGTGCCTATCAAGGGTCCTGCAAATGAGGAATTCCCAAGCAAGGACAGATGGGGCACAGTAGGAGGGGGTTTAAAGTCACACAGCACATCCACTGCATGCAAGATCACAGAGACAATCTGATCTGAGTGTAATTAGTCTGTGGAGGCTCTCAGGAACCCCTCTCTTTTCTGCTCTCCAGACTCCCACCACTGCTGTTAGACTTCATTCTCTGATCGGTGCTATCTCCAAAGGAAGATAAAAACCTCTAATGAGTCACACCTCCTTGCAAAGTCCTGCATCACGGGCTGAAGTTATTTTCACATCCATGTGATGGGTTAGCAAAAGCCTGGGTTGCATGTGTCTTATTAACCTGTCCTAATGTTCTTTAATAAGGTAAAAGGCCAATGCTTTCTTAGGGGGCAGCTGCTCAAGCTATTTGTTTTTGTAATATCTTGACCTCTAATCCCTTTGGGCCAGCCCCCCACCACTCCAAAATGCTGATCAGAACTAAAGAGCCTGGGAAGAGCAAATGCTCAACCCTTTCACTGCGGCACAGGAGGATTTCAGTGAATTTTGTGATAGATCTGTAAACAGAAATTAGGGAAAAGGGTGTGGCAGGACACGTCACTGGCTCTAAGATGAGCGTGCTGGTGACATTCACACTGCACAGCTGAATTGATTCAGTCCACTTGGACCAGAGCTATTTCCATTTAAATGCACAGAAAATGTTTGTACAGGGTCTCTTCCCACTCCAAGCATTCTGTGATCCCATGAACCGTGGCAGGTGCAATCTGGAGGGGGCTGCAAAACACTTATTTTCCATGTGGCTATAAAACTCTTCCCAGTAAATGTACACTTGGAGGAGTTTTCCTGGTTAAATCATGCTGAGTTATGGGAGAAAGTTGCTGAGAGCAAGATTGATAAATCACAGGTAGGAACAGACTGAAAGGAACTCCTGCTCAGCATTCTCTACCCATAAATCTGGACATACCAACAAGTTGCTTTTCGATTTTTTTTAATTTTTTTTTTCTCCTCCTGGCTGTTTTTCTCCCCCATTCCTCCATGCTCACCAGAACCAGCTGTTCATCAGAGACAATGAGCAGTTGTCAAGGAAGTGATGGAAAAGTACATTGATTTTATTTTGTTAACTCTGTCAAAGGTTCTCAGGGCTCACTATAGGGTCCTGGTAAGTCATGAGGAGGTCTTGTTCCTGCAGCTTCTCTTTCTCTCCTTTTCAGTGTCCCATGGCTGGTGTCCCACTCTAATGGATGGAAAGGATGTCCCAGCCTATTGTTGTTGTCCTGGACACTGTTTTCGGAATTTTAGAGATAGAGATTAGAAGCTCAAGGTTAAGGAGGACATTACCAGAGAGCTCCGACACTCAAACGACTGCAAAGAGGGGGCTGCTGTCTTTGCTCTTGGGTGTGGCTTGAAGAGAGGGAGTGTGGCTTCTGCTCTTGGCTCTACTCAGTGCTGTCAGCCTCTGAATGTGACAGGATCACGCCCTTGGGGCAGCATGGGCAGAAAGAGCTACTCCGTGAATCCCAGGATAATTTAGCCTTGATGTAGTTTAGTGGAGCTCCTCAAACACATCTCCAGCTAGGCTAAGGGGCAGACTCTAACTTGTTGAAGGTTTTCTGAGGTAAAAAAAGGCCTCTGTGGCCTCTTAATTGTCTAAAAAAGGCAAAAGGCAAAGTTTAGCCAGGTGCCTTTGGGAGCCGGGGGCTTTGTCCTTGATTTCTATGGTGCTCAATTGTGACACCAGGGACAGCTTTGTTCCAGTCCTTGCTCCTCCTCACAGGACTGGCTAAATGCAAGAATAAATGACGTTTGAGGGCTGGTTGTGCCCATAATTAAGAGGACCCTGTCAGTGGCAAGGATGGGTGAATGGATTTGAAAGAAGCCCTGGGGACACAAAAGAACAGCTTGCACAGAGCATGTCTTGTGTCAAGTTTCCCTTCTGACAAACTCTCCATTTTGGGAAGGCATGAGGACACCAATTGAATTTCTTGTGTTAAGAAAAGCCATTAAAACACTTGGACACCGAAAGGTTCAAATCCAGCTAGTTTCAGCTCCCAGAGTTCATCTTTCTCATTTTTCTAGGAGGGAAAAAAGAAAAAGTGGCAGACAATACACCAGGTTCTGAGCCATTGTTTGCAGTACATAATAAAAATGCCTGAAACTGGAGCGGAATAAGAAAAAAAGTCAATTTGCTCATACAGAACTGTCCCATCATAACCTTGCTTGCCTGCTTCGTCATCACTTTCCCTTCAATGTTACTCCACAAAAAAATGGACATTTCCACCTCTTCAAGTGGAAGCTTCATGATGGGACAGGGCCAGAAAGACCCACTAAGCGAGCTGAGACTGTCAGGAGAGACATTTTTGCTTGAGATTAGTGTGCGAATTTTTTTTCTTTTTTCTCGATTTTTGACTGTCCTGTGAGCTCTCAAATATGGTATAGAAATCCTCATTCTGGGGCTGAAAAAAGGCAGCTGATTTTATCACTTCCAGCAACTAGTAGGGAGAATATAGGGGGAGCAATGAGCTTACAAAAGTGCAAAACTTACTATGTGCAGGATTTCTTTCATTTTTTTAGTGTCTTTTGCTAATAAACCCTTTTTTATTATCTCTGCTCACTACCCACACTGCAGCTCCTGATTTAGAGCAGGGGACCTTCTAGCTAGATTTGAGACACTGGAGTTTGGGAATAAAGGTATAGAGGGCTTTTCCAACCTAAATAATTCTATGAATCTCTGACTTGCATGTAAGAGGGCATTGCTAAAGAGGTTTCCAGCTGCCCAAGAAGGAGTTCCTTCAGCAAGGCTCTTGCTCCCACTCTTGTACTTTTCTTTTTTCTTCTTAAATATCTCGCCCAGATCCTAAATGCAACTTGTGTTGGCGAAAAAGGATCACTGCCAGAGGCACTCAGTCATCCCATCCTGCAAACCTGGATGCTGCTGGCAGGTTCCCAAGGCTACATCTGAAGGACATTCCATGAACGCCAGGAGCTGGCTCTCCAAACCCCACCAGACCTCTTTAACCTGCTTTTTTGGGAGGCAGGGATGTGACTGCTGATCTGTTTGGGGTGGATATCCCAGAAGAAGTGGATTCACAAGGATGGTAAAGCATGAGGGAAGGAGAGTTTTGTCACTGACCCCTGCCCACCCTGGCTATGGCTCTTTGCAGCCCTTGTGTTCATGCAGAAGTTTTCACTGATTATCCATGGCTCTTTCTAGCCTTTGTGTTCATGCAGAAGTTTTCATTAATTATCTTCACTGCACTGGTTTGTTTACTGCCATCATGAAAACCATCACCAATAACAACATTATCCAAAATGTGTTCTCATGCAGCTTGTGCACCCCCATGCAATAGTCTGGAGACCCTCCAAGAGGACTTCCTCTGGGAGCTGGCTCTGCAGCCCAGCAGCTTTCACTGCTTTGAAACATTTCCTGATCCACTGTGTGTTTGTTCCCTTGGGAACACCCTCCCCATTTCCTGTCCCGCTGGTGTCGGCCCCTTCACACGCTTCAGATGGATCCCTTGGCGTTTGGTGACATGCTTATGCCATGGCACTTGGGGAAGGACGGCTCCCAAATCCACACTTAGGTCAGTCAACAGAAAAGTTTTTCCTTTGTGCTGGTGTTGTGAGGAAGGTTCCTGTTGACAGATGCCATCACGTGCCCAACCACCCAATTCTGCGTGTTCTGAGCTGTGGATTTGTCTCCTCACAAAAACAGAGGCCCGTGGCTGTATTTTTCCTTCTGAAGGAACACCATCAGAGGTGGAAAAGGGAGACGGGGAAAGCCTATATGTTATCAAAAACTTTGGGGTCATGAAATAAACTTCCTCATACACCCCTCACAGCTCCGTGCAGTCTGCACTGAGGCTCAAGAGCGGGATTTATTTTTAATAATGACATGGGGATGAAGTGTGAAAGGCTGGGATTGTGGGATATCTTTTAGGGAGAAAGTTTTGCATGGCCAGAATATGAAAAACCAGAGCAGTGATGTCCCTGTCCTGACTGAGTAGCTGAACTCCAGATTTCTGGTGGAAAAAAGGCGTTTCTTCTGCTTTCCATAAGTGACAGATGAAGAGTAGCACAATCATGGAATCACAGAATATCCACAAGGATTATCAAGTCCAGCTTCTGGCCCTGCACAGGACTACCCCAGAAACATGGAGTTCAGTGAGCTCTTCCCCTGCACTAGGATAAACAAGCTTTTATTTTTTCTTGGTTGTTAGAAGGGTTTTGCCTTTTTACTTTGCATTTTCAAATAAAAACAGAAAAACACTAGGAAATGATTAAAAAATGCAGTGCCATTTAGGCTAAGAAGTTTTCACTGATTACCTTAATTCCTTTGAAATGATGGGGAAGGGCTAAGCATCCCTGAGACAATGTTAGTTCCTAAAGAAGAATAAGATATTTCAAGAAATAACCAAAGGAAAACAAAAAGTATGAGAAAGACCTGTTGCCATGGGAACAACGTGTACCAAACTGATGTCAAACATTCTGAGAAATAATCTCCCCAAATTGTAAACTGCAGTGATGTAGCAGGCGACAAAAGGAGGCTGTCAGTGTTTTATTTATACTGTTTTTTATCTACCTGTTTGCCTGTGTGGTGTGCATATATCACACCCACACTCCCACCCACAGCACACAGCTGCCTCTCTGAACTTCCTTAGCTCTACTCCAGAAAGTCAGGTGATGATGGGGGAGGAAGGACAAGAAGAAGAAAAGAAAATAAAATAGCATTCAGGTTTGGAAAGAAAAAAGTAACTCTGCATCTTCTTAGTGCCAGGTAGACCAGGTTGCAGGGGGCAGATTTGATTCTCACGAAGATTCCCAGATCCTCTCCTGCCAAGCTGCTTCCCAGGTGGGTGGCCCCAGCACAAACTGGTGCCTGGGGTGCACGAGGTTGGTCCTCCCCAGGTGCAGGGATGTTCAGTGAGGTGACAGAACAAAACAACTCTCTTGTCTTCACCCCCTCGTGTTGCAAGCGGAGAAGCACAAGCTGGTGATGCCCTTCTGTGCTTGTAGACACGACGAGCCCAGTGAGCTGCTCCCAGGGCAGAACTGAGCGTTGTAAATTCCTAACTTTGGTATTTCTGCACTTGCCGGAGGAGCACCTGGGTGCCCCAAAGGCATCTTGGAAATCCAAGAAGAGATACCATGATTTGCAGCAAAGCAAGCAGGAGAGAGAGAGGCGTAATCCCTGAGGGCTGGAGTGGATTTGGAAGCAGCAGCAGCTTTAGCAAACAGCAATTATTTTTCTGTACAAGAGTGTTGTTTTCCCATTTGGCCCACACCAACCTATATCTTGCACTTTTTGACCTTCTGTAGAGATGCAAGCACGTATATCCATCTCTACACAAAGTTACTCTGATATTCCCTTCCCAATTTTCTGAGACCAGTTCCAGGGTTCATTAATGCAAGCCCTCAGCTCCAAAGAGCAGTGGTCTCACTGCCCCAAGTGTTTTCCTAGTTCTGCCATACCCTCTTGTCTCACCTTTGCTCTGCTCCCAGACATGTTTCTTCTTGTTCATACAACCCCTCTGCTGCCTTGTTCCCCTCTGGGATCTCATCCCGTGGATCCTGGTAAACCTGACCCACTCAGAACCTCAGAATCACTGAGGCTGGAAAAGATCTCTAAGATCATCAAGTCCAGCTGTCAGCCCAGCACCACCACCATGTCCCCCACTAAACCATGCCCTCAAGTGCCACATCACATGTGTTTTGAAAACTTCCAGGGATGATGACTCCATCACTTCCCTGGGCACTTCCTCAGACTCTTTGTGGTTCATCTTGTCCCACCCAGGTCCTTGCGTGGACCATTCCTCTTCCAAAACCCATGCCAGCCTCCACCCCACAATCTGCACCCTGACTGGTGACAACATCCCAGTTCACCTCAAACACAACCTATGCAAAGTCCTCTGCAAAGGCCAGACACTGAAATTACACCACAAAGCCATATGAGAAAATATGGATGGTGTTCTAAACCCATGAAAATAAATAAACAAAAAACCCCAAAATTATAACTTCTGTAAATCTGAGCAGGCTCCTTATTCCAGGTGACTCTTTGGTTCCTTACGTGGAACCTTCACAGGAAGAGCTGTGCGCCTTCAAAGTGCTCTGACACCTCCCTGATGACCTCAACCAATTTTGGGGGCATAAACCTGAACCAAAACACTGTACATAATCATTCAGATTGGTCATTTATTGCCACAGCAGGATTTTGTTCCACACAAAACTGAATGCATTTTTTTTATTATTATTCCTTTATTCCATGTTTCAGTTGACTAAACTTTGCCACTGGGTAAAAGTAAGTTTATTTTAGATTTCTATTCAGGAGTACAGCAATTTTGTGCAATCAAAACTGTTTACAGGAAGCACCTGATTTCAGTGAATTGCCTGTTTCTAAAACAGAAAATCTGTGAGAAAACATGAGGAAAACTGTGATACTATACATTCTATCTTTGACACTTCCACAACGAAAACTGATGTTTTCTCATCTGAAGCAAACTTTCATGATAAAACAGCTGCTGCTTCATACAAGTATCTTCTCTTAAAGGTTGAAACAAGGATAAACAGAGCCATCTTTCCTCCTCTTTTGCACCTGATCTGTGATTTCTAAAGTCAATTTACAGCTTTGATCTCTATGCAGAGAGTTGCACCAGTGAATCCCTAGCAGTGAACATCCACCTCTGCAAGCAACCTTTCTCCAAAATGAAAATGAAACTCACTGGACTGTGTGATATTTTGTTGTTTTGTCTAGATTTTAGGATTTAACTGGATAGAGTTTTTTGTTTTCTTCTCTGGCACTCCTAGCCCTGGGGTAGCTGCATTTCTGCACCGTTTGCAGCTTACAAAATACTTTGGGGTCCTCCAAGGTAGCACAAACTCCTGATCCCAGCTGATGGTCTGGGGCTCTGCCAGATCCAGGGACATGGGTAGCTGGAGGGAATTTTAACCTTCTGGTGAGGTGCTCCAACACGTAGAAGGACAAGTGGTCTCGATCCCTTGCAGACATCTTCCAGGAGATACCAGCTTTTTGAGCTGAAAATGAACATTTTCCTCAAGCTGGGCTCTATGCCGTGTTTTTATTATCCACCCACTGAACTCCACATGGGGCGAAAAGAGGACAGAGACCATTCCACCTTCTAATGTCCAGTATAAAGTTACTGGGAAACAGGGAAGAGCAAAGAGTATCAGTGTCTCCTCTGCCTGTATCCACTGTGTTCTTGTTTCTCCCAGAAATTCTGGAGAAGCCAGCCCTGAATATTTCGATGCCTGGAATTACAGAGAGGATGGGTGGGCCTTTCTTGGTTGGTATGTTTATGTTTTGGTTGTTTTTTTTCTCTTTGGAAACAAGCTGAAAGGATGAGCCATTATTTAGAGCTGGCCCTTTGCCAGGCTGCAATTTCAGAACTCCAAAGAGCCTGGAGGTTAAACTCGGGAGAGAGTAAATCTTGTGCTTCCACTCAAATAAATGGACACAAGCACTGTTGCTTGGCTTTCTGGCTTCCAAGAAAATAAAAAAAAAGGGGGTTGTTTTAGTGTGGATTGCTCCATGTTGCAGTGGAGTCAGCAAGGTCTTGTTGAATTGAAGATTTTCCCCTTCCTCCCCTGCCACTGTTCATACGCCACTGCTTCAGAAGCAGCACAGTCTCAAGGAATGAGATGGGTCTCCATGATGGAGAGCTTTAAAAATGAATTTTGAAGTTATTCCAAAAGGAAACAAGAGGACTTTTAAAACTCCAGTGATGTCATGGACTATTTTTGGATATTGAAGGCCCAAGCCAGTTTGGTGAAGAGCCCACGAGTGGCAGTAAGACAGTCTAGATATGGAATTTAAACCCTTTGAACACAGTCCTCTTGTTTTATCCAGTGTTTCTCTCCAAGCTTGAACCTGCAGCAGCACTGGCACTGACATGGGCAACTCTAGTGCCTAACATGGGTGTTCTTGCCCTTCATTCTGGAATCTGATGAAGTCAAGCCACAGAGGAACATCCCTATGTGTCTAACACAGCACTTGCCACATCTGATCCAATGAATTTTCAAGTAGGAATAGGATAAATTAAGTGTGTGGATGGAGAAACAGCAATTTGAGATGGGAGGCATTACAAGCTCTTGCTTATCATCTGTGGTTGTGTTCATCACATGGTGTCTGCCTTTCACCTCTTTTTAAACATTTACATGTGGATTTACTGCAGGAGATTAAGCTTATTTTAGCCCACTGGCCAGCTGCTTTTTGTGATGCTCCTCCAGATATTCCTGCTCTGTTTCCATGCATTCCCTCTGCCTCAGACCCAGGCAGAGATTTATTCTCCCTCTCACTTAATAGACCTGTGAGGTTTGAGGGGCATCGTGAAACATGTTCACCTCTGTACCTCACAGAGCTCCACTTCAGCAAACTGAGAGGAGCCTGCAGAAAAGACAAATGGGATTTGGGGTTGAAACAGTCTGGGAGTGGCCTAAGAAGCACCTCATGCATCATAAATGCATCCTGAAAGTACAGAATTTTTTTTCTAAGCAGGTACTCTGTCTCCTCTCTCCACTGCACATTTCCCCGGTATCCACAGACGGGAAGAGTGGTGATGACCATGGATGGGAAGAGCTTTGTTTCCAGAACTGACAGAGGGGTGTGATGGTTTTTTGTAAATTATTGAACTCTGATAGTAAATGAAGATAGTAACACCATGTCTGGATTCCCAGAGTGACATGTAAAATTGGCATTGCAAGGAGGTGACATGCTGGATGAACCAACACTTACAAAAATTTCCTTGGAGCCTTTATTTTGATGAATGTGTTTAATTAAACACTATGGATACATAAAAAGATCATCAACTGGACTAAAAATACTCCGTGAACAAAGAGCCCTAGAAAATAATGGGGGTTTGTGTTTGCCTTTGTTTACTCTGAGAGAAATTGGAAGACTTCCACGAGTCTTGGACTGGTATCAGAGTCAGTGAGAGCAGACAACCTCTAGTCTTGGCTCACCAGTGGTTTCCAACTGCGGTCCGTGGACCTCTCTGGTGGGTGTGGGAAAGATCCTTGCCCATTGTTACTCAGCTGAAATTCATAACACAGATGCCTCTAACTCCACTAATGCAGTTTCACAGCTGCCAAGCTGAGGAGGGTTGGAAATCACAGGGTGCAGATGCTCAGCTGGTGCGGGCTGATAGTGCTCCGTCTCTGCGTCAGCAGACTTGGCTGTGTCTCCTGGGCTGCATCAGGACAGATCTCATCGTTTGCCTTTGTGTAGTTCTTTGCACTCAGGGCTATCCCACACAACCTGTTCAATCCAGGAGCCACACCTGCCAGGCAGGCAGGACTCTGCTGCACAGCCAAGGAGCATCTGAGGCCTGTGTTACCTGAGCAAAGGTCCATAAATCAGGTGATCAAATTGCCAGTCCTCATTCTTACAGTACCAGTGAAATCCATACCATTGTGCACATCTCAGTGCTCACCTATCCAAAGGGTGGAAAAAAGGCGGCGCAAAGCCAGAGTCTCTGTCTTTCTTCAGACAAAATGACTGAGAGAGGGAAGCTGGGGGGTGTTTGAGGATTTCTCCCTCAGGCTGCCCTGAAACAGAACTGAAAAAATGAACGACCTTGCTCTGAACCAGCCACAACGCAGTGCCTCCAACACATTGCATCATTGCTTCTGCCACAGGGGCTTCCACAGTGGAAAAGTGGATTTAGCTAAATAATGCTTTGTGAGAACTTTATTTTTCCAGGAAATTTCTTTCAGGTATAGAAAATCCCTTCTTGGGGATATTCTGCAGAGACTGCTGTAGGCAGTTAACAAGCGCAAGGTAGTGGCTTCTATGTTGTTTGTGGAAGAAAATTATCCCGCAAAAAGGGGAATCTGGGAAGATCATACTGTGATTCATCTGCTCTGAATCAACACCTGCAGCTCTGTAATCCCCTTCCACTGGCCAAAGGAAGTTGGTCTCCTAATTATGGGCAGAGCATGAAGTGACACACAGGTATTGGGGTGGCACAAAACAAAATATGACCTCCAGCCCTGTGTATGTCTGGTGTCATCCTCTAAAATATGAAGCAATTAAAAAAAGAAATAAATTGTCAAAGCACAAATTTTTGAAGAGAGACAGGGTTGCAGCCCAAGTGGGTTGTAAATTGGCTGAGCAACACGCCAGCCCACCTCACAGACATCTCTCAGCAGACTCCCTGGAGACCAACTTTTAGGGCAACTTGTCTGTCCATGGGAAACATTATTTGATGAGAATGATGCCTCTGGCTCATTTCTGCATTACCTGTAGGTGAAGGTGCTGCTTTCTTCTCACAGGGCAAACTGTGACCACTCATCAGTTTTGAAGCTTGTCATTATCAGCACAACATTCATTTGTGTCTCAGAGAAAGCACCCACTCTATAAAATATGGATCCAAGCCAGCACTTGGTGCTGGTTCCTCTGAAAGGGGACTGACATATTTGCATTCAGAAAGAGCAGAAAATGCCATGTTGTCAAAAAAAACCTCTCCAAAACCTAAGAACAAACAGCTCCGGATTGCAATTCCTTTTACACGCAAAGCTTTGGTGCACGCTAAACAAAAACTACAATTTATGGGTGGGCAAAGTTGATTCTGCTTTGGTTTTGGCTTAAAAAAGAACAGAAAGCAGCATGGAGCAAGAAGAGCAAGTAGTAAAGGGAGGCAGGATGAGCATCTCTGCGTCAAGGAGGGGAAGGGACTGCTGAGAGCTTTTCACGGGAGCAGGAAAAGGAAAGCTCTGTGTTTCCCCCTTTTTGCCATAGCCCCCTCAGTCACCCAAGACAGAACAGTCACTCTGAGTTTTGCTCTGCTTTAAGGGGATATTAAGAGAAAAGGAGGGAGTGGGCAACTGGCTTTATTCCAGTTCTGGGAAGGCCTTCACATCACTCACTCAGGCTCCAGCCTTCTGAAGCCATACCAATGGCACAACACAACCAGAAAATGACCCAAGCTCTGTCAAGGTCTCATCCTACAAGCCTCTAGAAAAACCTAGCAGGAAGGACTGGATTATAAACACCTTTCAATCTACCTTTTCAGAAAGCGAGGAAGACTGGGCATACAGCAAGTCAGCAGAACAACCACGGTGATTTCCTCCCTGATTGATGCTCTTTGTCCTGAGGAGCTCAATTCATCAACCTGAGCTTCTCTTGCCAGGATGGACAACTCATCCCCAGCTGATGGGAACAGTGGCACCAACCAGATACGACAGAAATGGTCCCTGGTTTTGATTTTCATTCCAAGCTGGTGTTGGCATGCAAACACTGAAATCTGCCCTCAGATTTAATTATTGCTAATCAAGTGGGACTCTGTGCAACAAGTCCACCTTGCCAGATCCTTATGTAAGAGCAGGGTTTGCATGCCCTGATGTCGGCCAGATGTTTTCTGCCATGCATTAAAGAAAATAAATAGTAAAATTCTTCTCTATCTACTGAAAGTGCATGTTTTGTCCACATCTGTTAAAAAGATTGATGAGTCCCCTTGAACTTGGTTTATGGCAACTCAGATATGTAAATGACTAACATTCCTTTTTTTCCCCAAATATGTAACTAACTAAAAAAAAAAGAATACTGTTGAGTGATTAGAAAGAGTACAACTAACCAGCTTAAAAAAGGAAACCTGGTTGAAAGTGAAATTTAAACCTCAGAAGGGATCTTCTAAAAATCAAAATATTATTCCAAGGGTCTCCAGGTTAATCTTTATTTTAGCATTGTCATTAAAAAAATACAAAAGTAGGGCAGAGATATAAAACACTCCTCCAGCTGAGGACATAGTGGGAAAACTTGCATGTCAGTTCACTTTTCCAGACACACTGCTCAGCCACTCAGCCAGGGCATCACCACCTGTGCTCGGATTTCTGCACTTCTTTCACTTCAACTCTTTGCCACTGAGCCTTTTCCAGCAAATAAAATGATACTGCTGGGCTTGCTGGTGTCCCAGAGCTGACCCATTCTCCAAGGACATCGTCCTGTGCTGTTAAATTGTCCTCACATTCTTCTGGGCAGTGACTCCCTGTAGACCTCAATTGCATGAAGATGGAGTGAGGGAGAACTTTTGAGGAGGAGCAACTCTTAGTTACTTAAATTCTAACATGATTTGTCATTTTTGGCTCATGCAACCATTTCCCATTTATCTGTGTGGTCTCTGCATCTTCATTGACCCTCTTGAGCAGTTCTAAATGGAAAGAGGGTGCAAGGAGCTCATATCAAGGATTAAAATTTTTTTCCCCCAATGGCCCAGAGCTAACTAGATGAGCTTTAAGGTTCCTTCTAAGCCAAGCTTTTCTATGATTCTATGAGTCTCTGATAACAGTCAAGGCAGAGAGAGCAGGCACAGCAGCATGGACATCTCCCACCCCTGTGTTTGGACACAGAGGGAAGCAAAATTTTCTGGAGTTGGTGGAGTTAGTGGAGAAAGATCTGGTGAGAATCAATAGTAGCTTCATAAAGACAGACCAGAAGGAGGCAGGTTGTAATGTGAGGCTAAATTAAGAACTGACGGGTATTTTATGACCAAATCACACATAATCTGCCTCTCGTTTTGCTGCATCTGCCTGGCTGGGTCTTTTTCTGGGGCTTTTTCATGGTCTTGTAACCCTGAGTTTATGGGGGGATGTAGCCATGCGGGGGACCCTGGCACAGGTACAGCTCTGTCTTGTACTGGGAGGAGGAGGAGGAGGAGGAAGAGTCTCTCACCAAGCAGAAGACAGAAAACATTAAAAGGAGAACGTTCCCTGTCTCACCTTCCACAGTGAGTAGATCCATGCTTCCCTGCAGTGAGCCAAGTGAGCATCTTGTCAAAGCCAACAGTTCCTAGGTTTTAATTTGGCGTGGGAGGCTGTGCCAGGTCACAGAGGAAAGCTGAACAACCCCAGTGGAGAGAGCAGCACCAAAGCAGAGACGCCCTGACAGAAGAAGAACTGCTCAGATGTGTAGTAGCAGATGCTCTCTCCTGGAATAGGTTGTTTGTAGCAGTTTGATGTAACACTGGAGACCACACAAACCCTTGCTCCCTGTATTTCCACTATTGTATTCAGTTTAGTTTCTTTTAAAGAGACAAAAGACAGACGTGGACTTGAGTCAGCTGGGAGCAGAGCTTAAATGCCTGTCTCAAATCCTCACTGCTGAGTGCTGAGACAATGCTGAGTAATCCTGGCAAATAAGGATGTGGAATGGAGGGTACTTAGTTCTGTTCCAGACTCAGCAGGTGAGTCTGGAGAGATTCATCCATTTCCATGGCACAAGTTAGTCACCCTTGGATCACTTTAGCATCCAGGAAAAGCTACACAGACACAGCAGAGGGTGATGCATCTGCCCCTAGACAGGGTTACTGTCAATCTGTCAGGAGAATTTTCCCCTGGAGGCACCAGTTTCTCCTTTTTCACTCTAATGGAAGATCCCAGTAACTGGCTTAGGGTGAGACACCTCATTTTAGATTTCTAAAAGTTAAGGGAGAGGAACACCCCCATGTAACCCCTCTTTGGTGCCATATCTGTAAAATGAACATAATGTAAAATGAGAATCCTTATCCTGTGCAACTAGGGGAAGCTTCAGAAGTGAGTGGTTGAAGGCACTAAGAAAACTTCACGGGAGAAGGTGAAACTCTTGGTAATTAAATATTTCAGCCCATATTTCATCAAAGCAGATATATCTTTGCTCACAGGATTAGAGTACATCAGGAGCTTTGCAAAGCAAGATGCCCAGGACTGCAGTAAGCAGGAGTCTCCAAGTCCTTCCCTAATTATGACTCTGATTTAGGAGATCACTCAGCACCCAGTTTTCAGTTGTTGGGGCATCATCCCTCCAACCTTGAACGGATGGAGAACAATGCAGCAGTCCATCTGCCCTTTCACCAGTCTGCTCACCCACTCCCGTGGGGTTTCTGCCTCTCAAGTGGAGAACAATGTTTTTGGTGTATTATTGGTGATTTTTGACTGTGAAGTGGAGTGGGCAGGACCTGCTGAAGGTGAGTTGAGTTGCAGTATGACAAGGAGGCAGCCAGGCTCTTGGCCAGACGTGACTTACTTCAGCTGCCCTCAGACTGAAACAGAGTAGGTTTAGATGGGATATTAGGAAAAAATTCTTCCCTGTGAGTGTGGTGAGGCCCTGGCACAGGTTGCCCAGAGAAGCTGTGGCTGCCCCATCCCTGGGAGTGTCCAAGGCCAGGCTGGACGGGGCTTGGAGCAACCTGGGATGGTGGAAGGTGTCCCTGCCCATGGCAGGGGATGGAACGAGATGGTCTTTAAGGTGCCTTCCAAACCAAACAATTCTATGATTCCATGGTTCTCTGTTTCTCTGCCCACAACAACCTGCAAGGTGACTTCACTGCCGTGTTCCCCTGGAGGATGCAGCTGCAAATTTTCTGATTTACAGTGGTTGTTGTTTACCCTGTTGTCAGTACAGAGAGGTAGGGATGGGGTGGATGAAGCCCAAGGGAAGCCCTCTGCTAACATCCTACCCTGAAATGACAGGAAGGTCAGAGACAGTTCCCTGCATCTGCCAGAGCCACCCCCCTTTCCCATCCCTCCCCCTGCTCTGGGGACAGACACACCACCAGTGCCAGAGTCAAGCTTGTCCCAGGGTTCATCAAAATGCTTATGAAGAACAAGTTTTCTGCTGCAAGAAGCCAGATTGCACAAACAGGCAGATGTTTGCAAGCAAACATCCCAAGGAAGATTGAAATCCCAAGACACATTTTTTTCGTAGCTCGCATCTCAAGTGCTGTCAGGATGCTCAGATCACTCACTGGAGACAAAATACACAGAACTGAGCAGCAGAGACAATAAGAGGTGGAAATTTCCAAATTATGCCTTTCTTCATGCTGAGAGATGAGGTTTGTTTACAGGGTGCTGCGGTGCTCTGAAATCCCACCGGAGACCGGGGCCTTGATATCTACAGAAGCAAGGGAAGTCTGCTCCTAATCTGAGAACAGGTAGATAAAATGTTGTCATCCAGAAGAGAAAAGGGCCTTGCTGCACTCCTGCACCTGATTTGTGTCAGACAACCCCCCTCTGCCATCCAGGGTGGCTATAGCCAGTTGTGTCCCTCTTGAATAACCCTCTTTTACTTCTCCAGTGCATCCTCATTCCATCAGCACCTCATTTTCCTTTGCTCCAAGGGAGTCCTAGGACACATTTCAAAACATTTATACTGAATCATCTCTTCCTTGCAACCTCCCCCACAAAGAATCATCTGTCAATAAGCATCTGTAATCCAATAGGCTGAAACACCTTTCAGGTCTCCAAGGTTTACCTCCAAATTGGGCTTTGGAGCTTGTCCTGACATCCAGGAAACCAAGGCTGGAAGAAGTGGCTTTGGGCTTCTTCTGAAGATCTGTAAGATCCTTCTAAATGCACAGTTCTCCTCTCCCATCACCCACAGAAGTGTGATGAGTTCTGTAGCTCCTACAGAGAGGTCAACTGCAGGCAGATACAGATTTCCCAGGGTGCTGTGATCACCCCTCCCCTTCTCCTAGGAAATTGTCCAGGTTTGTGCATACAGCTAATATACAATCATAAAACTGGCATTTTCGTTGTTTGCACACACATTTGCAGCGTGGTTATACAACTTCCCTCAGTCCAATGAGCCAAGCAGAGCTGATTTTCCCACCTCCTGCATGGAATATCCACAAGAGAAGTGCAGTCATGTCACACAGATGTAACCCCACGCAGCTGTCAGCACAAAGGAATTTCTTTTCCAACATGAGCCAGAAAATACAATTGTGCAGTCCCCTTTCAGCCCCCCTTTTCCCTAAGGGTATTTAGGACGCGGGTCCTTATTTAGGGTGGGTTTGGAGTTTTGGAACTCCCAGTAGTGCCACCCTCACACCTCTCATGCTGATGGATGGGAGTGTGGAGAACTTCTGTGACAGTCTCAGTCTATCCCCAAAGGAAAAGGAGTTACAGGTGTTACAGCTGGAAACAATCCTCTCCATATTGTCAGGCACTATGAATCTTTCTTGTTTTGTAGCACCTAAAACTGCAACACTATTGTGTCAGGGGGAGGGTTAGGTGGGATATTAGGAAAAGTTTCTTCACTCAGGGGATGGTGGGGCACTGAACAGGCTCCCCAGGCAAGTGGTCACAACATCAAGCCTGACAGAGCTCAAGAAGCATTTGGACAATTCTCTCAAGCACATTATGGGATTTTTGGGGTTGTCCTGTGCAGTGCCAGGGGTTGGACCTTACGATCCTTGTGGGTCTCTTCCAACTTAGGACATTCTATGATTCTATGACCTTTCTCCTGCAGAAGTTCTGCACTTCTGTCCTTCCCTCAGGTTTTGTTGTTCTTCAACTCTTGTGCATTTTTCCTTTTTTGCGCCTGGTGCTCCCATCCCTCCAGACGAATCTTTCCCATGGCTTCAGGCAGAATAAATTGCACGAATATTTCACCCAGCCTCTGAGGAGACTGGTAAAAAACGCGTCCAACAAAGATGGCTTCATAAACAGGATCAGGGAACAGTTGTGCCCAGTGAGCTGGCCCTGGTGTGGGGATTTATTCCAGCAGACGTGAGCTGGGATCTCAGCTCACTGGTCAGTCCTGCGTGGGACCTCGGTGAGTCACACTTGGTGCACTCAGTCACCCCGTGATCTCATCTCTCGAAACCTCTGCCTAAACAAAACTAGTTCTCATTTTGTTTCACATAACACAACTCATTAACGTCACCAGGCCACGTGCTGGCTGAGGCACCAGCTCCCTTGGATTTTGGAAAGGACCCTGGACTGCAGTCCTGGCCTGTCTGTCTACCTGTTGTCTTTCCAAACAAGCCTGGGATGGGCGAGCCAGCCAAGCCACCAAGTGCCCGGTTCCTGGGGTGAGACTGCCTGGAGCCTCACATGAAATATGCTTGGGAGGAGTCCGAAGCTCGAAGCCAAGGCTGGTTAGGGAATAGAAAGGTCCTATTTTGGGTGCTCTTGCTGAACATTCCACTTGAAGGAATTTCCTTCTTTTAAGAAGGAACATGAAATGGTCAGACACCATTAAAGTGACAATTTTATATTTTGATTTTGTGTGTCATCTAAATATAACCAAAAATCTGCAGGGCAGGGCAGGTGACAAGGAATATCCTAAGGACAACTCTCAACCATGTCATGCTTAGGAAAACAAGGTCTCACATCCTTGATAGGATGGGATGGAGCTTTATTTCCTTCTTTTCTGTACCTGTTATTGCAACTTCCCTAGAGGTTTTCAAATATAACCATTAAAGTGGAAAGAGAAAAGAGAGAAAAGA